>MU280257.1:0-121541 GCA_022385635.1 Xylaria scruposa | reverse complement strand
AAGGCTTAAAATAATATTAAAAAATATATGACGGTTATAAGGTTAGTGACAATCACGGTGATCGTCTCGTACACCCCCCCCCTAGCGCTAATGTATATTCGGGCGAGAACACTTTTCAGAATCTTGTTGATTTTTGGTTTTTTGAGAGGGAATCGAATTCTGCACCTCTCGCGCACTCCTCCCTCCCTACCTCCCTCCCTGTCTATTCTCGGGTTATTTCCCACTGTCACTCGTTGTCCTCAACATCTACGAACTAGATCCAGATCCCAATCTGGATTCCGATTCCACATCCGCATCCGCATCCACACCCACATCGACGTCGCCACGACCATCAGCTTAGTGCGCCAAGCAACCGAGTCGCAAAAAGGCCACCTTTGCCCATTGTCTTCTTTTTTTTATATAGAACTTGTCTCGGGTCCTGCCGTGTTTCAGAACAACATATTTTTTTGCTTGTTTCAACGTTAGAGGGCCTAATACTTCGAGGGGGCATTATATGCAATTCACGTCTACGATCCCTATCCACCGCGCTACCGTCTATTTTAAGCTCCGTTAGTAATAAGGCCGCATCTTCGACCGCACTTGGTAATCAGTCTATCGGCCGCTCGCGCCTCGCCACCAAGATTTTCCTGCCTCGCCCAGGCGCGGCCCTGACCGTCCGTCTCTTCCCTCCGTCTACTCCCTGCCACAAGCACGAATGGCCCAAACTCGACGGTCAAAGCCATCCAAGAGCGACAAGCTGTCCGTCTCGACAAGTGGTGCTTCCTTCGATCAGCAAAACGGCAGTATGTCTAATGTCGAGCTCCGGCGCAAGAACGCCGCCCCCCAAGACTCGGGCCAGGTTGCCTCGAACCTCATGGCCCGCGAATCTTTTTCCTTAGACAACGCGGTCCCCAAGACCCCGATCGCAAATAACCATGGGTTTTTCGAGCTTCCCCGGACAGACCAGCGGAACTTCCTACTGCTGGTGCTGTTATACTTCCTTCAGGGTGTCCCCATGGGTCTGGCCGGTGGCTCGGTACCCTTTCTCCTAAAGGAGCACCTATCATTTGGCGAGATAGGCGTCTTCAGCTTGGCTGCCTATCCCTATTCGTTGAAGCTTTTTTGGAGCCCTATAGTAGATGCCGTGTGGAGCCCTAGGTTCGGCAGAAGAAAGAGCTGGATCCTTCCCATCCAATTGATATCGGGGTTCAGCATGTTGTGGTTGGGTTCCAAGATTGACGAACTTATGGCGACCACGGGGAAACCAGGTGGGCCGACCATTTGGAGCTTCACGGGCTGGTGGTTCTTCCTCGTCTTCATGTGCGCCACCCAGGATATTGCCGTGGATGGTTGGGCTTTGACCTTGTTGACCCCCGGCAATGTCTCCTACGCCTCCACGGCGCAGACTGTCGGTCTTACGGCCGGCCACTTCTTGTCGTACACTGTGTTCCTAGCTTTCAACTCGGAGGATTTTGCGAACAAGTATTTCCGTTCCGTGCCCGCAGAAGGGGGCCTGATGGATCTGGGTGGTTATCTTACCTTTTGGGGTTGGACGTATATTGCTATCACGGCTGGTCTTGCGCTACTCAAGAAAGAAGAGAAGACGAAGAACGAGGATGGTATATGGGATGTCTATAAGATCATGTGGGATGTTCTCAAGCTTAAAAACATTCAAACAATCATCATTGTTCATCTTATCTCCAAGATTGGCTTCCAGGCCAACGACGGTGTGACAAACCTCAAGCTTCTAGAGAAGGGCTTCGGTAAAGAGAATATGGCCCTGACGGTCCTCATCGACTTCCCCTTTGAGATCGGGCTTGGCTACTACGCGGGCAAGTGGTCACAGGAATACACGCCGATGCGTCTCTGGTGCTGGGGGTTTATCGGCCGACTCGCCGCCGCCGTCATTGCCCAAGTCACGGTTAGCATTTTCCCGGCCGACGGCGTAAACTCTTGGTATCTCCTTCTCGTCATTGGCGAACATGTGTTTTCGACCTTTACGCAGACCGTCATGTTCGTGGCGGTCTCGGCCTTCCATGCCCGAGTCGCGGATCCTGTTATAGGCGGTACTTATATGACATTGCTCGCAACGTAAGCCTAATATTTTCTCCCATGCATCCCGGTCTCTACCTACATACTAATTGAACGTTTAGGGTATCTAACCTCGGCGGCACATTCCCTCGGTACTTCGTCCTTCGACTAGTCGATTCCTTCACACAGGCCACATGTCGACCCCCGTCAGAGAAACTGGATATTTCGTTCTTGAAGGGCCCGTTAGTGACGGAGGCGTTTTCCTGCGCCGTCCAAGCCGAGAGGGAGCGATGTACGAATGGTGGGGGCTCGTGTGAGATCCTCCACGACGGCTACTATATAGTGAACGTGTTATGCATCATTGCCGGCATTGTGACATTCGTACTGTACATCCAGAAAAAGGTCCTGGCGCTCCAACTTCTGCCGTTGAGGGCCTGGCGCTTGAATGCGCAGAAGGCGTGAGGGAAAATAAAATCTCCATGTCTGCATGTATACTAGATATAGATCAAGATAAAGATGAAACTATTCAAAATACCGTGTTGCACGACATATGTCGCCTTGACTCAGCATTGGGGTTTATTGCTCCACGAGTTATAAATAGTCCTTACCTGTTTGTTAGCATGTACAGAAAACCATTTTCGAACTCGTCCAATATATACAACACCTCCCCCACAAGCGATAATTAGTCGACAACCATAGTTTTCACGCGCACTATACTCCATTGCGTGTTCAGAAGCGAGAAGCATCTTGCCGAGTTCATGTGAGGTCAATACATTTTGAACACTAGAGATTCATGCCCCCTATACGTTTGGGTATGAAACTTGATTGAATCGCTATATGTACTGCATGTCCTATACTAAATTAACTCAAAACGCTTGATTGGAGGTATAGGTTGGATAATGTACGGGAAATCAAGTTGCCGCCCCATTCGAGATAGAGACAGATGTTATGCGCCGCCCCAAGGATATATATGCAACCTCTTATGTCGGTGCTAACATGAAAAAGGAACCAAAGCAGACGAGAATTCCAACGCTGGCAGATCGTTATGACCAAAACTTTGATGCAGTTAATCACGAGAACGGAACCATTCATTCACAGGTCAGCAGCAACAGCACCAGCACCGACGCTCCACTCCTTCCAGCCCTTTTTCTCGCCGGGCAGCGAGATGCCCTCCCACTCGTCGCGGGTGACGCTCTTCCACTCGTCGACGGGGATCCAGCCGATGTATGCGCGGTCGCCGAAGCCGCCGACCCAGTAGATCTGCTGCACGACGAGCCTCACGAACTCGGACACGTGGATCCGGTTCCCCGGGAGCCAGTACTTGGCGTCCGGGTGCTTCTCGACGAAACACTTGGACAGGGCGGCCGTGGCGGACGGATCGTCGATCTTCTCGATATAGCCCAGCAGGCTGAAGCGCGGGAGGTTCGCGGCGCTGTAGGGAACCACCTCCTTGGGCGGATCGTTCTCGTCGTCGTCCGAACCGACGCCCAGCCAGTTCATGAGACGGGACAAGAAGCCCGGGGCAGAGGTGGTAGTGGATTGGATGCGCTTGTCGGGCGGGTAGGGAGGGGTCCACTGCTGGGCGAGACTGATATTAGATCCGTCGCGCACGTTCTTGAAGGTGGTCTCGATGTTGATGGCCAGGAAGGTGGGGTTTCCCTCGTCCTCGCAGTCGGCGACGTATTCCATCAGGGTGTGTGGCATGCCGCCGATGCCGTCCGGTCGATTCTCCTCGGCACCGTACTTCTCATCGTCCGCGGGGAAGGTCGTCGCGAGGTTCCCGAGAGGCGTCAGGGCCAGGATGCGCCGGCCCATGACCGCCGACTCGTACGAGGTGGGGATCCTGTGTCCCGACGACGACGATGTTGGCGGGTTGCTGAAGATGTGCTCGGGCGGCGAGAGCGTGCCGGCTTCGGCGGCCACGGCGGCCAGTGAGACCAGTGGGATGCTGCTAGTGAGTCTCATCGTGAAACAGGCAAATTTAGTTATAAGAAAACAACGAACAAGTACAGATGGTATGATGGGAGGAAATAGGTAGTTTACTATTTGTATCGTATCGTATTGTATCTAGGCAGGTAGCTATATAATATACATAATCATCAGTGTAAGCAAGGCACCTGGATACATACTGTGGTGGTCTCAGAGCTGGGGTGAGTTTCAAGGTTGCTTATCAGATGATCGAGCTGATGGATCCAATCACCCGACGCAATCCGGACGCCTAGACCGAGGCCTTACCAAGGTACTCGAGATAGGTGCAGCATGCCGGATGCACTGTGGTAAGTGGAGACTGTGTTTAACGGTGATGCAGCATATCATTATATGCATCAACTGAAGGAGTAGTGGGGTAGGTGAATTGCCACACTCAAAGCGAAGTCACGTGATCCCACACAACAGGGGGCTTTCAGCCCACGAATTATGACTCCTCCAAGTTCCGCCGCCCCCGATATTCGAAAAGAAGCCCACAAGCCAACCTTTTGTCCGCCGACAACACCGCTCGCATCTCGACGACAACGACACCATCACATAACGTCTCGCCGACTAATTCTTCAACATGGGTAAAGTTCACGGCTCTCTGGCTCGTGCCGGAAAGTATGTCCTCACTTACCCACCAAGGCGGGCGGCCCTCTTGTGCTTGTGCTAACGAAATATTCTTCTAGGGTCAAGTCTCAGACTCCAAGCAAGTCATCCCCGACCGACCACAAAGTTAACGACGACTAACCATCTCTTGCAGAGGTCGAGAAGCAGGAGAAGTCCAAGGTTCCCAAGGGCCGTGCCAAGAAGAGACTCCAGGTCAGCCATGCTCCGAACCACCCGCTCGTCCTGCAAATACACACCTTGCGTTCTTTGTCTGAAAAGATAAACGACGATGATGCCGGACGCCCAGTAATGTCATGTCAAGTCTCACGCTGCAGACGCACATTGGCTTCTAGGGTGTGTGTGTGTGTGTTGCGCATGGTTGACTTGATTGACTTGACCTGGGTGTCTGGCATCATCAACGCTAATTCGTCTTGAAATTTATCACTGAAATATCCATCTTGAAAGAAAGACTCTGCTAACCCAAAACAGTACACCCGCCGTTTCGTCAATGTCACTTTGACCGGTGGTAAGAGAAAGGTGAGTAGAAACGAATTCGCGACATTTGTGGCCATAGGCTGACCATCGACACAACAGATGAACCCCAACCCTGGCTCATAAACGCCATATCGCACATGATCACGCGAGAGCAGCCGAAGCCATGATCTGAGAAAGATGGGAGGCGATGGACGGGTGGTCACCATTAGCGTGCTGCTCTGAGCGCTCATGTCTTGGTCGGGCCGACAATGTCTACACTGCTCAATTCGTTACCGAAGGAATGATTCAGAAATGGCATCATGATGGTAGACACGTCAGCAACGTTGTTTTTTTCGGAGTCAAATGGCAATATCATCCAGGCTTGGCCGAAATTCTCGAGCCTTACCTTTACCTGGTCTGTATCTACACGGATCGTGCTCAGTTAGGCAATCAAAATAACCGGAGCTCAGCAACAAACTCTTTTGTCTCGTTATCCTTGATTCGTGATGTATGTCTCGTCTGGTAATACGTTCTCATGTACTACATGTAGGTGACAACAAGTAACTTGCTAAGCCGATGGTACACTACACCGGCATGTCGCTACCAAACAACAACAATCTCAAACATGTTTTCTGCATGCAGGTGTGCCGGCTTCCTGCTTCCTTTAACGGCAACGCGGTGGGTGGAATGTCGATCTGCATCTTCACCATGGAGCACGCCGACAACCAGCCAAGGTTGCCCCTTCAATGCTAATCGCGGCAACACCCCCCCTTCATGTCTGGTCATGGGGGTATGATACTTGGAATGATAGGCCTACAGCACTGTAATGAAAAAAGAATGCCCAACCGAGCTGGCATCTCATCGTTCATTCATTCAGGGATGGGCGTTGTGTCTGTCTGTCTGTCTGTCTCGATCCGTTGTTTGGATCGGGCTCTGCTCGTTTTGTCCACTAACTAGCCGCCGTCTGGCTGTTGGGTAGGCAGGTAGGTAGGTAGGTAGGCGAAATGATCACGCCTTCGTTTTTCTTTTGTGTGCTTCTCGGTAGATGATATCATTGGGTTTCCTCGGTCAATCAAGTAAGTCCAGGGCCAAGAGTTGATCTGTCATTTTTCGCGCGTTGCCGCAACGGTACCCTAGGCTAGATATCGTATGCTTCCCTTAATCCGAGATCGGCGTTTAGCCCAACTCTCCTCTCCTTCTTGTCTTGTTTCGCTCTGCATTGCGTCGTCGATCGAAAGAGCTAGACTGGAGTAGGTAGTCGGTCTGTCTGTCTGTTCTGTCACAGGGAGGGAGGGAGGGAGGGTATCGATTTCTCTCTCTCTGCGATTATCCTCGTCTCCCTCCCACTTTGTCTCGTAAATTCCCCTACTTGTAGGAAGAAACCAATGTAGGTACCTGAGCCCCCTTTCCACAAGTGGCAAAACTGTTTGCGTGCGATCATGTCAGTAGAAACGTACCGAACCGAGATGGAGAACGATAAGCATACTTACGCACATTTATTTATACAAGCGGTTCCCAAATCAGATCTCCCGATTTCCCATATGTATGTATGTATGTATGTATGTCTCCTCTTGATCTGCACTTTTGGGCACAGGTGTGTACGTATGTATGTATGTGTATATAATGTCAACCGCGCGGTACCCGATGATGCGATGCAATGCATTTCTGGCACCCCCCCTATAACCCAGGAACGAAAACACGACGACGTCAGCCCCAATATTTAGCGGTCTTAAGCCCCATTTCAGATGCTGCGTCGCGAGAATGGAATGAAGTCGGGTTGCCTCGCCTAAGTGCCCAAGAATGTATGTAGGTTTGAATTTTGTGACACGACGTGTTGTGTTATGAGAGGCTTGCTAAAATTCGAACAAGCAGTTCGTCCTGTACTGTAACTTAATCAAGATAGACTGACTGTAGCATCACATTGCCATCTATCTATTTCCTGCTTTCTCGCTCGACATCTGATAGATCTTGGCTCAGCTTTTCCCTACCCATCTATCTAGTAGTGGTTCATGGTTATTTGTGTTCCTCCGCGCTAGCATCATCCAAAAATAAAAGAGTCGGTAATTCACAATTAAGTCTCACTTGACGAAACTCTAGGCCTTCTGTTGAACTCTCTTTCCTTGGCGACAGACGTCGGAAATTAGGGGCTCAGGTATCACGGGTTACACGAGACAATGAAAGCGGCTCCCAGAACAAAATTCTTGGTAGAGGCAATGATAGGTACGTATACTAAGCTTAGCTTAGAAGCCAAGTTTCTCATGGTTCCTAAATGAGGGCCATAAAAATATAATCGATTACTAGATCTTCAGATAATTAACCGCAACGCAACTCATATCTTGGCCCGACTAGCGGTTTTCGCTTCTTGTCATGCCCCTTTGTATCCTGTTATTTATATCGGTATATCATAAAATTAATTAGGAGTATTTTATACAAGACTTAACATCACGGTTGGAGTGCTACTATTCTTGGTAACCAGTAATAGAATTCTACCCTTCTTAATATTATACCATTATGCCATAACCAATGGGATAACTGTAGGATATGATTTCAAACCTTTTCATCGTAATCATAATCGTGAAGTCTATATCCACAATAGGAAAATAGCTCTTGGAATTCACCTTGTGGCTGGCGAAAGACGTGTCGATCTCTATGCATCCACTGCCTACATTTTATAAGAACTAATACTTGTGACTGTCAATTCTCGCTACAGTGCGATTTTCCAAGGGCTTGCGGTCTATGTTGCGGTCAAAAGAGGTTTTGTTCTTCATACACCAAATCCAGTCAAGTCAACGGCTCCCTATCTAAGCAGAAAGAGAGAGGTCTGAAAGAACGGTCGACTTAGTCATCAGGACAAATGCCATGACAGTGCGCGTCCATTCACTGTTATTGTACGTAGTAATGGCGTCTTACCCTGATCCTTGTTCGTCATACGAATCACCGTGCAACAACATATGGGGTAACGTGAAAGTTGTACGAAAATCATTGCCTATCTTTTCACGTTCCACGAATCGTGAACGAGGGGAACTGTTGTTACCTAGCATATAGCCGAGCGAGGTCTTGATAGTGAACAGCTTCGAAAGTCCAACTGGAAGCTGTCGCCGCACAGCCTTAATACGGACTGCGGGCCACACGAGCATGCGCCAGAAAACGCACATCTTGCTAATGGGGGTTCACGACAGCTCGCTTATATGTGGGTTCGATGCGCGCACGAGGGCGGTTTCGATTAGCACGCGTAAAAGTTGGAGGGGTGCAAGCAAGCGTTACGCGTATCGGTGATTAATATTGATTTTTGTAACCTTAGCTTCATTATTTAGGAGCACTTTTTGGTCTTATATGCTAGGATGAAACAATAGGGTCGAGCAACGCTAGGAATGGAAAGTAATCTGGGCTGGTGAAAAGAGAGGAACATGATGAAGCAGATACTGGATATATACACTACCTACTGTACTGTCACTGCGTCGGATCCGCTAAAATGGAAATGAATACGTTTCACGAAAGCATGTCCCTCAAGCCATTAGCGCAGGTGAGCTGAAATTTGGGTATTTATTCCTGTCTTTGTGATGCAGAGAGGCAAACTCCTCGTCTATCGCAGGCTACGCTGAAGAAAGCATGAAAATGAAACCCTTCAATGCACGGAGAACGGTGGTATCAAGTAAAAGGTCGTCTGGGAGCCAGGGCATTATCCAAAAGACAACGCCGTAACGCCAAATCGTGTGCGATGCCATCGTAAGTCGTCCTGGTGTCCCGTAAAAGATGTAATGTGCCGAACCAAGTCTCCAACGCGAACAGACCAAAAAGTCCCAGACAGTTTAATAGATCAAAAGTCCGTTCTGACACCACTCTAGCATATTAGAACCACTATCGCAGGTTTGTCCTGCATGTTACCTGTGATATTATCACATGTTCCTCCTTCTACATCCTATCCTACCAAAATTACAGACTCATAGTGAGCCATTCCCATTCCTGGGGTCCCGATCCGGCGCCAGGATTCATCACCCCATTGGGATGTCCACTGGGCATTCCCATCAAACTGGACCCCATCAAAGGCCGCTGCGTCATGCCCAAATTGCTCGTCATGCCCAGATTTCCGGAGGTCTGCATGGGTACAAAGCCACCCGATGAGCCTACAGATCGGGGGGTTTCATTCGAGCCAGTAGAATTCTCGGGGCTGTCGATATCCATAACGCCTGCTGATTCGTTTGTGCCAGAGGTCTTGCTGCTCCGGCGCTGCCGCTTCGACGAGCCGACGGAATTGATATTACGGGGTAGCGATCCCGCTCCAGGGCCAGGGGTGTTTTTAGGAGGGGCCGCCGCGATCGGAACAACACCCTTGCCCCCGACAGTGCCAGTCGTTGAGCCTGCATGACTGGCCGGTGTGCTACCTGCAGTGTTACCACCCGAACCGCCGCCACTGGCTGGGCTCTCGCCTTCGTTGACGCTGCCGGCCCTGGTGGCGGATGGAGGTGTCGTTGCCTGTGCCGCAACGTTGGAGGTGGATATCGCAAGTGTTGAGTTTTTGCGTGATGCAGGTCCTGACGTTGTACCTGATGCAGCATTGGCAGTCTTCTTGGTCCGAGTGTTGGTACCGCCAACTGGTAGACTGGCACCTGATCCACGATTACGCTTTTTGATGACATCGGTCTTCAAACTCAGCGGTCTCACAACTCCGTGCAGCTTTAAGAACAGGCCGCAGGCATTGCACAGGGGCTGACCTTCAGGGTTGCGCCGCCAGAGAGGCGTCGTCTGCGTGCAACAGTTAGTGCACGTAGTCGGGTTGCTGCCGTCGCCCTGGCTTCCACCAGCCGACTGCAGGTTGGTCGTAGATCCATGCTTGGAGCCGAGCGGCGAAGCGGGTCGGCTGGGTGCAACAGACGAATAGCCCGAGGCAGGACCCGTTCCGTCTGCTGGCGGCGAGTTTGGATTTGACTGTGCTAACCGGTCGAATGCGTTGCCGTGGGCACCCATCGGGGTGGATGTATTTCGCGGAACTTTTTGACGCTTGTCACCCGCATTGCGGAACGATTGCGAGCGCGACAGGCTGTGGCTATTCCAGTCACCTGTGTCAAATATGTCCGTGGTCGCGCCTCCGATTGTGACTTGTTTCCGAGGCGGACCACCCGGGTAGCGAGCAGCATGCGTACTAAATTGGCCGGGTAGGGAAGCGTCCCATCCCAGTGGGTTTGAGTTGCCCATGTCCATCCCAGAGTCATCGCTGGGCGAAATCTCCTGTGGCATGCTCATATTGCGATCCGCAAACGCGCCACCATCGTCATCCTCGTTATCAGAGTCAGCACCAAATGAGAACACGTTTTCCTGGATTGCGCCCACGCCGGGCGAACGAGTGGGTGTGTCGCCTTGGAATACTTGGCTCGGATCTACATGTCCAAAGCTGGGCGGAACAGTAAAGGCGGAGGTCATGTCAGAACTCGTCGTAGGAAACCCATTAGGATACATATAGTGCTGGCCCATTTGATTTCCAATAGGACCAGGGTGTTGGCGGAAACTCTGGGTTCGCTGATGGCGCATATCCATAGAGCCAAAATACATATTCTCATTATCGGCCATGGGGTGTGGTGTCGACACTGCTGATTGATAGGCCGATCCAGGAGGGGAGAAATACTCCGCACCGAGAGGCCCGGGATGCTGTCCATAGATGTTAGAAAACGGGCCGTGAGTGACCATCGGCGAGGTTGATGGCGAGATCATGAAATTCTGCTGGAACGGCCCCGCAGACAGGATGTTGGTGTTATCGGTGTCCATCTGAAAAGTGTCTAGTGAAAATGGGCCGGGATGCTGCTGTGGTAAATGCGAAGACGCTGTGTGGCTAGGTATATCTAAACTATAGTCATGAAGGTCGGCGTCAGCATCTAGTTCATTGCCGCCCCCGGTGTCATTGCCGAGGGCAGAAACGTGCGGCGAGAAATTGGCAGGACGCTTCCGGTTCTACGAGACAGTTAGCCATGCACAAATGAAGCAGTCCCGGCCCAGTTTGGTCGAGCCAGAAGTGGTTTACGTCTACTGGGACTATCACAAGGTGATGCAACTGAAAAAAATCACCACTTACACGCCGTTCGTCAATGCTGGTCTTGCGATGATGACGAGTGACGTATCCGAACTCGTTCTGTGTCCTCTGATGAGGGGGCACCGGCACAGACTGTGGCACGAAATGCTGTCCGGAGGCCTTGCGAGATTTGATGGGAATAGCAGCGGCCGTGGCACGGGTCGCTGACTTCTCTCTTTCTTGGTTACCAGTCTTGAGCGTCGATGTGAAACCGGCGGACGGTGCCACGTTATCGGCGAATACGAAGTCGTCCAGATTCATGGGCTCTGGCTGCGACACATTCTGATCCGTAGCCTTTCTAAGTTGTGCGATACCACTGGGAGCGTTGGCGGTGCCCGATGCTAGACTATTGCTGCTATTATGACGAGTAGAGGATGAGGAATCGACCATGGCCTTGGTGGCAGTAGTTGAACTAGTAGAAAACGGGGTGTGGTAGGATTCGCCATGCACAGGGATAAGCTCGTCATGGTGGCCCTGCTGCTTTCGCAATTTCTGTAGGTTTACGTGCTGCATCCGCCACGTAAAGTTTTCCATACGCTCCTGTCTCGGCAGACTTTGCTTCGTCCTGCTGAAAAACTTCCATACCGTCATGGCCAACGGATCCCGGGCTTGCAACTCACTTAAGGTCTCATTCGAATCATACATGCCGCCCTCGAGGTGAGGGAACAGCGGTGCCCTCAAGACGTCGTACAGCGCGGCATTGTTTGCGGCTGCCGAGTCCAAGTTCAAGTCCCGAATGCGCAGGTCCCCGGGACTCCCCTCGCTCTTCATCTCACCCGGCCCGGCGGCAGTCTCGAAAGGCCGCCTGGGGAAGCGGAAGTCGTGCTCTGTTATTGTAGGGTTCTTGGCCATTGTGCAATCCGCGGTCGGTGAGGGTGATGTTGCGCCCGTGGCCGTGGTGTATTGTTAGGAAAATAAAGAGGGAGAAGCTCCCCTCCCGTTCCTCCTGCACCTGTGGACGGGTGGACGGGGGAGCTCCTCTCTTTGGTATGACAGGTCAACTTTGTTCCCCACGTTCCCTGGGGGGGGTGTATAAAGTTCGGCTGACACCGTTCCTCGGCCCGTCAATGAATCACAAAGGGTAAGGTTGTCTAGGGTTATACAGTTTCACTCGGGCTATACTTCGCAGTGTGTAGTAGGTTTATCCAAGGGAACCAAGATGATGACGCGCATCTAGAAGGAGACAAAAACCAAAACCAAAAAAAACCAAAGTTGTGTCGGTTAGCTAGCTGCTTCGGCACTAGGATTAGAATCGGAAGCGGGCGAAGTGTTGTTGGCCAGGAGAGAGAGCTGTGTGGTTGTTTGTTCTTCTCCGTCCCCTCTCTCGGTCGAGCCTGAGGTGTGACGGAGTGGAGGGACAGCAATATTGTATGTAGCAGTAGCGGCAGCCGTTGCAGCAAGTCGCAGACAATTAGTCGCAGCAGCAACAGCAGCAGTGTCGGCGGCTGGTTAGCCCTAGCAGGGTGTGAGCGAGTGGGTGAGAGAAGTGGATTGAGAGTTTAGGTACTGCGTGTTTGGGGTGGTGTGAGTGGGCAGAGTGACGAGATGGTGGTGAATGAATGGGTCGGGCTCGGCTGAAATGACATGGGGGGCTTGAAGGTGGTGGGTGTGCCGCTGTGGGCAGGGAACATGGGATAATGCTTGGTAGCGTCTCCAGTGCAGCAGCTAGTCGACCAGACTACTGTACCTAACTGTAGGCAAGGTAGGAGCAGGAGGTACATAGGTGCTGCGTGAACGGAGGAACCTCTAAGTTATTATTATTTGGTATATACCGGTAAGTAATCGACGTGGGCATTACCGGTACCGGCACCGGTCTACGTTGGTCATGTTGGCGGCTGTTTGGGAACACAAGCCAGCCACGCTGCCGACCGAGCGATTCGTGCGAGTCGAGTCGAGTCGAATCGAACAAGAGCCAAATCCTCTGCTTCTTTCTGGGCGACGGATTTGGATTTGGTCGGCCCAGACAGGCAATCCGCCAGTGCCCATCATGACAATGGCAAGTACCGCGCTGCAGTTCGCACGTCACTCGGCGTCTTAGTCTACATTTCAGAGTAGGTACTTGCTTCCTTCCCTACTTCCGCCTGTTTGGCTCAGAGACGGTCGGGTCCCTCCAAAATGCATGCCCCAAAGACTCCACTGTCAGAAACGCTTGTCCACTCTTTCCCTCTCCCCTGCCTGCTGCAGCCGAAGCGAGGGGCCTTACGCTGGCAGGGCCTGGCACGCATTACTGGAAGTCGCTGCTGGTAGAGAGGGATAGGCCTGTCTCCCTGGGTATGTACATTACATAGTAGGTACGCAACGAACTTAATACAATACCTACCTACATACCTTAGTGTAGGTAAGGTAGTTAGGTGGATCCGCAGCAAATTATCTCGAGTTTTTGACCGAAGCGCCAATGCTGTCTGTATATAGTTACAGTCTATGTGTGTATCCAGTGTAAGTGTGCAGACAAACAAGTGTAGTCTGGTTTCTCAACAGCCACTACGACCTCAGCGAGTTCGGCGTCGTCAGAATCAAGTCGAGTGGACATGAGCGAGTGTTGTTTCATGTGATAGGCTCGAGTGCTGCGAAAACGGGGTCTTGGCTCGATCTTTATGCCTCAGGGCTTGGGTGGGTTTTCAGCTATTCCGTCCTTTCTTGCTCTTCATGTTTGTCTTAATTTTTGCTGTCTGGTCCGGTTACGGGAACAATTGTCCTTGTCCTTGCCTTACCTCAATGACTCCGAATGTATGATTCCACACAATATTCACACTAGAACTGCACAACATCCCATTTTCCTCATAGAGCTACAAGGAAACCCAGGTTCGTCCTATGGAATCAGGAATAACATACTTAGCATGAGGCGGTTAACCGCCTAAAGGAGCACTAGTCGCCGAAGGACGCTGACTGAAAAATACAGGGATGGCCCGGGGCCCGGGGCCAGATGGCTGGTGTTAGTTCGAGCTCATGTACTGTACTTTTAGCGCTGTCGAGATGGCATAAGCGTCCTGCGAGAAAAGAGAAGGGAAAAAAATATGATGCAGCAATTTTTGAATACTGCAGTGACACCGGCACGGGTTATACCACGGGGCTAAGTCAGGTAGGCAGGTGGGAGATATACCCCATCGGTCTAACAAACGACATCATGACAATCTTGAGTGGTGGCGCAAGCTACCTGCACGACATGCCAGAGAACAGTCGTCTTCATCACCTCGCTCGGCGAGTTGTCAGCCATAAAGTTACCCAGCAACTGTTATGCCATCCCTGGCTAAGTCACGAGATCTGTCGATCAATGCTGGACATTGGTTACGAGAGATCTTGTGTTCGCAAAGCTGAATCTGAGCGGCCTTGGTATGAACGCAAGGTCTGCACGCCGCTCATTTGAGTTGAGCCTCTCGCTCTATCGGTCCTATTGGCTCGAACCAATTAGTTCGACATTCTAGAAGCTTTCCCTCCCTCAATCATGAATGCAACTCTGATCCTCTTTGTCCCCAATATTGGTCATTTCCGTCTCCAACCGTCGTCTGTATTGTCTTACTTGTAGAAGAGGGTGGGATACTAACGGGATGGACCGCGCGACGCTGTAAAGTTCAGTTGATGAGAGAGTTGGGGTTTCCATCCCGCGCCGCGTAAGACGTGGGATTTCAGGTGTCCTACATAAAATCAACCTTGACTGCGGGATGCTCAAGCAAATTCTCTCCCTTGCGAGGCTACATCTCTCGGAACGCTTCCCGTTTTCTATGTGTAGTCTACGGTATGCACCCGTCCCATCAAGAGCCGCTGGTAGCCAGTTTTCTGACTAGAAAACGTGGTGTCTAGTTCTGTCGTCTTTTGACTGATCCATTGATCGTCGCCAGGCCCCGTGCTTGTTATTTTTGGGGTCAATTTGCTCCCTCCAGCTTCTCTCTCGTCTTGCTTCTCATCCTTTATTCCGAGCGGATCCTTGTTCAGTTAAGGACATCGTGTTTGGATGTTGTAGTACAGTAGCGCCGGTGAGGTCAGGACTACTTTAAATGCTAGTCTACTCGGTCAAGACTGCTCTATACGCTGCTAGCTTATACGTCTTGGAAGTGCATGGTCTCACAACTCGTAATGCCGGCCGGGAATTCATCTAAACAGGTACCTACACTACGGCAGACGCAAGGAGGGACCTGGCTCTGTGCCAATACAACCCCCACGGACGAAATCATGTTTGATGAGGGGTGTCTAGTGACATTTTACTTGCACAATTAGAAGCATTTGATCCGGTTATATCATCTGAGAACCAGCAAGCACCAGCACAAGCGACCAATCGTTAGAATCTAACGATTGGTCCTCAGGTTACATTGATCCCTCTGGCCCGAGGATCCGTGACTCGTAAGGCTGCTTGTGCCTAGACTAAAGATGCAACGCGTCAGTAGTGGGTTAGATGCTGGCGCTTCGACGATGGCAGCATCTCTTGATGACGGCCCTCACCTTCAGAGACGGTATTCTCATTTAACTTATTGGCATATGACAGTGCCCCACGTCTTGCAACGACGCCGGTTCATGAATTACCCCGTCGGCTGGTCTAGCCTTAAGCTTCCCCTCCTTGCCTCTATTCGCCTAGTTTGAGTTGTTTTACTAGCTCTTTCCCGGGCTTTTTTAGTTCTGTTTCCTTGGATTCCTTCAATGTCTCTTGGTATTTCGTAGGCCTAGTCTAGGGATTCTAATGCTGTGCCGTGCCTGGGTCCCTGGGCTGGTCGATAGCAGCTGCATTATAACACTGTTGAATGGAGACTTGTGAACATGGGGTGCCAATAGACATTCCGTCATTTGCCAACGAGGTGGACCTTCGGAGAGTTGATGTAAGTAGAGATAAATTATTATAGCAACAATATAGTACACAATACTTCAGAAAACAGGACTATAAGCCGCTTATGAATAGAGGTATGGAGTATTTAGAGTCGGATATCCAACTTAGTCACTCTGTAATTAGGATGCTAAACTAAACAAGTACACTACCGAGACATATTCGTCGAAGAGGGGCCGGTCGTCTAGGTCCAGGCTTGTTGCTGGAGTACGGCAAAGAACCGGGATGATTGTTATGGAGTTAAGAACGAGCCATGCGCGAAGGAGGCTGACGCCAGTCTCAGAATACCTCCTCCGCTAACTTAGGTATAGTGTAGAACTTCCACGGAGAAATTGCTATACCATGCTGTACTTAATAGCAGTTGACGACGGTAACCTGGACCCTGAAAGGTACTTACGCAGTAGGTGGTCTAGTGTACGAAGGTCGGCCTATATGGGTACAGTCGATGCTCTATGGCGAAACGCTGGATTCTGCTCACTCCAAAGGTATCCAGATTCTGCAACTTATCTAACCTAGACTAATCTAGCAGTGGATCGTAGAAGAGGTATAATTAGACTATAGGCTGAATCCCTGACGAAAGCTTGCACCTAGTTCTTCAACCAGAGCGGTGATATTGTAACGGTGCTTCTCGCCTACCGGTTATTGAAAGCGTCGACATCAATACTCCTGGAAGAAGAAGAAACAACATCAAGCGTGCTACAGCCAAATGTTCCGATACAACGACAGGCATCATATGCGGTCGCACTGGCCCCTGCCGCGTGTGCCATCCGCATCACGAAGATAGCAAGCCGCTGGCCGTCGAGTGGGATGAAGAGCGTGGGCGTCGCTCGACGCTCGGTGTTAATTTCCAGTTGTAGGTATGCTGCGTAAATATGCAGCTGAGAGGAACACGCTCCAATAGAGGAAATGAAATGGCGCGTGGGGGTCTACCCCTGCCGTCATGGCTCCCTGCCTCCTCGTCTGGGCGCGGCGGTGCGGGGGCACACTTGACTGAATTCCCGGCCTTTCTGTGGAGGCTCTTGGCCATTCCCATTTCTCTCTCTTCGGAGTACTCCGTAGTTCAAGCAAGGTGTGGGCCTCCCTCTAGTGGCGAGCTCATTTGCAGGCCAGATCTGGGATACACTGCGTCTGAATCGTCCGTCTATTCCGATGGCACACGACCACGTGAGGCATCACGGGGAGGATCGATCGGTTGCTTCAGTCCTTGCCGATTACCTACCTCTTGGTCAGCAGTGGCCACAAGATGACGAGTGTTTGCCAGCACAATTGTGTGTTCAGTGGAAGGGATCGTCGGCAGAGGACAGAGTGAGCTCTTCCGGAAAGCAAAGGACCGACGTGATATACAATCCGTGGCTACTGGACTGCTGTATCTCTGGTTGTCACTTGAAGTGACAGGACAGAGAGACCTGGGCACTGCTATCATGATAACGCTTCCCCGGGCCGCTGGTAGGATCAATGATAGGCTTAATGACAGATCAGGCGTTACGAGGCCTGAAGCCCCTCATTTGATAGATAACGCGTAGATTGAACAATCGTATCTATTGTAGAGGTACTGTACGATGTCTAAGGATTTGATATTAATTATAGGAGGCCTGCTATCTCCTCGTGAAGAAAAAGTCATGCCTCCTATGTATCACGCAAAATAATCACATAGCACGTAAGCCCTTATCAGCCTCGAGATTCGAAGGCTTTTGTCTGGTTCAGCCCCTGATGCCTTGTGCGAGATACCACTTGAACTATTATCGGCCTCTTGTGCTTGCATAAAGACATAATCAGCCTCGTGGTCTCACCGACATTTGTTCTTCCTGAGTTTGGAAAGGAGTGGCAATTGTAAAGTCAAGCCTACTGCTCTTGTCTCTTTCGTACTCTCTCGGAGAGGTGACAACAACCGAAGATGATCAGGAGACAAAAGTACCAAAACCGCTCTACGAAGCGTCGCGACAGGCAACCACAATGGCGAGCTATGCATCATTGGCCTTGTTGATCCGGCCGCCATCACGGTCCCTGTTAGACTTCCGCACGAAGGTTTGCTATATGGTAGCGCATCCCCAGCACTGAATTCAGCCGGAACAACACCTACGCGAATCTTCACGTTAACCTCGACGATTATGATCACGACCATGACCACAGTCACGATAGCGTATCGCATGTCATTGATCCCTGGAATCCCTGTATATATGTTACAGTCAATAACCTGGGCGTTAAATCGAAAAAGCATCTCTGACCCTGTCCATAGACATAGCCAGTCATGGTTGGCTACTTCCCTAATACTGAGGATGGAATGAATATGATGCCTACTTGGATCAGATCCTGCCCGACGTCACGATCGAAGCTCGACGGCATCGCTGATCAGTTGACCGGAGCCTTATCTACAAGTTGAATTGTGAAGTCAGAGGTATGTCCATTGCTAGTTCATTGCTGCCTATACACCTCGTGCTATCCCCATCTCACAGTAACTGACATACTGCGTTTCTAGTAAATATATGTGTAGCGTTCAGATATCTACAAGCACCCTTAGACTTTATGTCGACGACTACACAAGACCGTGCCCAGGGGACTCGAGACGATTATACGAAGGACAAAAAAATATCACTGTTCACAGCCTCGTCCTAGTGGAAAGATGGCTCTTTGAATTTCATAGCAAGAACCGGTAGTCCCTTTGGGGTGATGATCATAGCGGCGGGCCTTCTCTTAGGTTACTGAGTACATGGGCGCAAAGGGCGACTCTAAGACGTACATGTCAAGTCACGACGATCTGTTCTAAAGCTGATTTAAACCACGGCCAGTTTTCCTGACAATGCTGCCGACCTCGCCGTCACTGGACAGAGACGATGACCCTTCATGTCTACTCTCGAATTAAGAGCAAATCCAACAAGCGCAAGTTCCGCCGTGCGATAGCGACCGACGAATGTTAACAGTAGCATACTTTCTACATAATTTACGGCAAGTGAACGTACAATATCGTGGAGTGGTATCGCCATTCCCCCATTCGTCGGCCAAGATCGACAGCCTCGACGAGCACGCCTGGCACCGACGTAGACTCTCTGTGTTATAATCACCGACAATCAGCTTTGAGCTCGGAATCGGAGTGGCTGCTTGGGCTTCGATCAAGAGCATCCACGGAAACATTGCGTGCAACCGTCCCGCGAGCGGTCCACCCGGATCAGTCTTGCCTCCGCCGCCTTCGAAACCTGGGATACAAAGCACAGTGGAGATTACAGTCGAAATTAGCCGCCATGATTGATCTGCCGAGAAATACGAGGGAGGCGGACGAAAGCCACCCATCCGGGTGTGATCCTTTGACGCAATAATGTTCGAGCCCGAATCTGGAAGTGATGACAAACGATACATGCTCTTGGCGTGTGGAAAGGCAACGGGACTCGGCAGCATGGCCAGAGTTGGCCTGCCTCACCTGAAAGCCAGTATGCCGGCCCTTGGCAGATACGGCTCACTGTCGAGGCTTGATCGAGTAAACGTAGTCCCGCCGACTTTGGGGATAGTTGAACGTTAGATGGGGCGCTGTCCTTGTGAAACAGCACTAGAAGAGAAGACGGTTGGCGCATGAACAGTCTACTATATCTGTTCAACTTCTCGTGGCGCCCGATGGGAAACTCTATAAACGGTCAAGAGACACGGTATATACCTAGTCATATAGAAGAGTAGGGGTAGAGAAGAAAGGAGGGTGCCATCTACTGGGACGAGTATTCCTTTTGGTTCCCAGGAAGGAGCTCGACCAAGACCCCGAATTCGTTTACGATGTGATGATTAGGCCATAAGAACGACAGATATTTCTTTTTAAGGAATGATGTTTTAATTCGACAAATATCTGTTCATGAGTATTATTATATGTACGACATCAACCACAGCGCCTCAGAAATGTTATCACCACCCTCGACCTCATATGCTTTTCCCCCGTCTTGGAACTGGTGAAAACCCTAGCGTTCGTATACCTTGCTAGTCCGACATTTGTAAGGAATGAACAATCCCAAGGAGGATTAGTACTGTATGCAAGAAAAAATATGAATCCTCTCCATCTCAAAGCTTTTATGCCTATCCGCTACGCCAGCTTCGCTCCTGTGCATATGTACCGTGAGGCTACGAAGGAAAGGCGAACGTGTCTTGGTATCACGGCATGTTTACAGCATACCAGCAACAGCAAGCACGGCGCCAAGCCCAAGCCCCATGAAAACGGTGACGACTGAGCCCTCAGCGCCAGGACCCGCAAGACGAGGAGCCGCATTAGGAGTAGAGCCAGAGCTGCTGCTACCAGTGGCCTCAGCCAAGACCCCAATGAGAGAGGAAGTGGTAAGCGTGCCGCTGATAGCAACAGCGACAGTGCCGACGCCAGTCTCGGTAGTCTGCTGGCCATTTGCATCCGTCGTGGTGACGGTGACAGTCTCGGTCTGAGTCGGGCCCCAGCTCCAGCCCGAGCCCCAACCGACGAAGCCGTTGAAGCCGCCGAGGCCATTCCAGCCACAGTTGGGGCCGACGAACCAGGGGGAGCCGTCGAAGGCACATCCCGTCACCGTGACCACGCCTCCGGACCACGTCTTCGACCCGCTGTAGGCCGAGGCCCAGTCGGACCAGTATTGGCTGTAATCGCTGCCGTTGGGGCCACCCCATTCGTTTCCGGGTCCACGGCCGCCATAATATCTGCCGCCCCAGCCGCCAGGCGCGGCCCACGTTACGGGACCGCCAGGGTAGGTGAGTGTCTGCACACCCGTGCTACCAGCACTGGTACAAGACGCGTACCGCGAGCACAGGGACGAAGACAGCGAGCTGTAGGAAGTGTATGCTGTTGATGTCGCGGTGCAGGCATCGCTGATGCAGTTCCCAATGCTGCTACCCTTCCCTGCGTCGCAGTACTCGGATTGCTGTGGCCACCAGCTTGTGGTGGTGTCGGTAGGGCCGGCCCATGCGGAGGACAGGCAAGATTGCTATTGTAAAATCCCCGTCAGTTCGTGTCAAACATGGACATGGATCACACCGCGCATGATAGGAAAATAGTTATTAAAGGAAGCTTGTTTATAGACTCACAGCACACTCAGGCGCTCCATCCCACCACTGTGCTCGAGCGAGAGCAGGTGCTACAACCGTGACGAGGGTTGAGGACTTCATCTTGTAGGGCGTCCTATGTTTGTTCAACTAGTATAGTGCGACGAGGTCTGAGTCGAAGTCGATTAGTGTTTTAGCGTATTGTCTCTGTGTTCTCGAGCTGGTTGATGAAGATGATACAGGGCACATCGTAGGGCACATATACTTATATGCGTTTGGCAGAACTTGTTGACAGCCACCTTATTGGACTTGTTAAGGGATAAGATCTGAGGCAACTCGTCACAGCCTGCGCGGTGTACTCGTCATCGCACAATTTGTGCATTCTGGGCTTGTCTTACCCGGCTGAGCTTGCGAGGTAAAGACATCACATTACTTACGTAGACAGACGTCAGGCCAGGTTCGTGCTGCTGCCGTTGGACTTGGCAGCGTAGGCCTCGAACAAATCGAGCCCCACGAAAACCACACTCAGCTCGAACTAGAGGTTCTGGCTGAATGACGATACAATTTAAATTGACGACACATCGTGCGGATGATGTCTGACTACTGGCTTGATCATATGGACGGTGAACAAGGAACGGGGATGTTAAGTCTGGCGTATAGAGACGATGTGGTGGCTTCGTTTTGGGTTGAGCCGCGCGTCCCTGGGACATCAACAAAAGAAGGACCCGGC
Source organism: Xylaria scruposa (assembly GCA_022385635.1). Lineage (NCBI taxonomy): Eukaryota > Fungi > Ascomycota > Sordariomycetes > Xylariales > Xylariaceae > Xylaria > Xylaria scruposa. The sequence continues at coordinate 99,884 of MU280257.1, read as the reverse complement.
TGAACGCAGGTTGTGCCCGCGGATATGAAGATGTGTGCCTGACGAGGAGACTCTGTGCGCGCGAGCAAGGGGGTAGAGTTTATGGGCTGACCGACTAGAGTAAGGTTTCACAACCGTTGCCACGTAAATGGAAGCCATGAAAGCGCTTACCCCGGACTACCGACATTCTTTCTAGTGTGCATGCTGGTGTGGTACAGCATACAATTCATCGTCTATGGGTAGTCAGAGCGAGGCTATTGTTCGGATTGGAGTGATGTCCATGGAACTAGAGAAGCCCTGGCTCTGGATATACTTTCCGCTAGCTCAAAACACAGGCCGGCGAGGCCTAGAAACGCACTGGCACTTGTAAAATGAACACACTTCAAACATTTTTGATAACGATAATGTCTAGATGAGCTGGGCTTCGTCAGTCAAGTTGTCCTGTAGGTTGGGGCTTCATGGTATGCGGGGATTGATGTTGGGGAGCTCCGAGAGCTGACCGGCAAATCGCCGCGGAGCCAATCAATGACGGCCTAGGCAGTCATGCTGGTCTCAAAAGGGCAATTTTAGAAATCGATCCGGGACCGAGAAATCTGACTTGGCCCAGGTGTATCCTAGCACACGCGTCCAGGGCAGAAAGGTTCATGTGGTGATACTGCAAAAAAAGGCAAAGAAGCTAAGTCCAATGATCTGGACGATCATTTTGGCTCTACTTTCGGTTACGCACCTGGCATACTGTACCGGCTACACCGCCTGTGAGACCATGGACGCGACCATCGGTCATTAGTCTTGGTTATGGGTTGTGTTGTATGTACGATGGCGTCTTTCAGGCACTCGAAGCTCGGAACAGACGTGGTAACTATAATTTTAGAGTCCATTATGTCAGTAGTCAAGTGCTGGTTTGAAGCTTGTAGTGATTATTTCCTACTGGTAATAATCGATTCTGTGCAATATACTTGGCAAGAATCAACTTTACTGCGCCGTTGATCAAAACCCGGGATTTCTTCTAACAAGTAGCTTAATACCACAGTGTTATACAATGGCCATTCTCGTCCGACAGTGATTAGTCATCCTTATGTCAATGCAAGACACTCTCATGACACGCCTATTCCCAACCCACCCAACCCCCCAAAACAAGATGCGCTACTTACACGAGAATTGCCCTCGAAGGCTAGTTGCTCTTTCATGTAGCGCGATAATGAATACGCCTCGGATAGCACGAAATAACATCTGCTGAACAGGATGATGAGTCCGTTGATTGCTCTAAAAGCTTTTTTCTTAGAGCATTGTGCCGAAGCTCCCGTCTGTCTGAATTCGTTTACGAGGGGTACCATCTTCAGTATTCTTGCGATGACGAAAGGTAAATCCGACAAAGAGGCCTTTGCCCATCTCCTCTTCTCGTTCGGCCATGTTCTCTAGGGCCTGTTGTTTGTCATGAACTTCCTTATACTTAGCCATATCAGCCTCATTACTGAAATCATCGAAATATCCCGCATCGGTTTCGGAGTCAAGCTCGGGAACGAATGGGGCTTTTGATTGTCGTAAAGTCTGCCAGTCCACTTCGGAGAAGTAAGGATGTTGATTGATGTCCTCGATGTTAGAGAAACGCTTGGACCGCGAATTGATACATCTAGAGCTGGGTTAGTTTCGCTAAATAGGAGATCTAACTTAGTGCGATAGCTTACGTAGTGATGAAATTCCAGGTACGATTGCTGAGGAAGTAATTGGGATCTTCCCAGACGGGACGCTTGAGTACTTCTCGCCAATGCTTCAAGTTGCGCCAGGTCTCATCAGCTGTGGAGCCTGCAAATGGTGGGAACCCAGTCAGAGCCTCAAATAACATGCACCCCAGGCTCCAATAATCAACAGTGAAGTCATATTCTTCGCCGCGGAGGACCTCGGGAGCCATATAATCGGGAGATCCTACTATGGACTTGGCATAGTTCACGTCATTTTCGCGCATCGTCTGGTAGCCCTCACGACGCTCAGCTACAGTTCTCTGATCCATAGCCTTGCCAAAGGGGACGTGGGTCTCGGATGCCTTCTCGAGCCTGATGCGCATCGAGTTGATCTTGGAAGAGGCGACATTGCCAGCAGCCAGACCGAAATCAGTCAACTTCACATGTCCTGTAGAATCTACGAGGAAGTTCTCGGGTTTTAGATCGCGATGAATGTAGCCAAGCTTGTGGAGGGCGTCGACGGAGCAGAACATCTCAGCAATATAGAAGCGAGCATGGCGGTTGGAGAGCACCCCTGTGTTATTGAGCAGGGTTCTGAAGTCTCCACCGGGGACGTATTCCATGGCAAGATAGATACTCTTGTCATCCTGGAATGAGTACAGGAGGCGGACTAACCACTCGCTGTTAGCGGTGGTCAGGATGTCTCGCTCTGTCAGTACGTGGCGGATCTCATCAAGCTTGAACAAAAGCTTTTTGTTCATGACCTTTAAGGCGCACACTTCCCTCGTGTCTTTCTTCTGTGCAAGGAACACCTGTCCATAGCCTCCTTGGCCGACCTGCGTAAGGATCTGGAAGTCACCGTGCCGGAGCCGTATTCGACGCTTGCGCAAAGCTGCACGTTCCCGCCCTGCATATTTCTGCCACAATTTATCATATTCCTCCTTATCTGTTTCTGGTGGTGCTGGGATTTCGGATTTAAAGGCATTAAGCCGATTCTGTCGGGAGCCGACATATGTGAGAAGATCGAAGTAGTAGTCTAAAAAGTCTTGGGGAAAATGTTAGCCTCGCGTACATGGAGGTGATGTGGCGACCTCTTACAGAGCTGAGTGACGTTGACCAAGCGGCGAACAGAGGGCTTCTTCAGGATCTCAAGCTCTTCTGGGGTCAGCCCGCGGGCCGTGTTGAACTTCTTGGTGGTTGGCGTGTGGGGTCTGCTCTCTCTGGGCTGGTATAGTTCATGGCGCGACAGAGCAGCCTGGTTGTAGTTCAGCATGGGAATGCGTGATCGCGAAGGTGGTGTGTTTTCCTGGCCCTGCTTTTTGATGGGAGTGTCAGGCGACTGTCCGGTTTTGTGGATGATGCTGTTGTCGATGCCGGGCACAGGCGAAGCAAAAGGGTCGTCGGCAGGCTGTATGTTGCTCTTGGTGGGCGATAGGGGACTGCCACTGCCACTGCCGCTGCCTTTGGGTGTTAGCTTGACCGGACTGGCGAGCGCGCCTGGGTTGAGCTTCAGGGCATTCTCGAAGGCGACAGGAAGCTCGTGGGCGCCAGGAGGGACAGTCTTCTTGCTTGGACTGCCGTGGGGTGTGGAAACGGGGTCAATGAAGGTGTTTTTGGCCGGGGTGCCCGGGCGTTGCTCGTTTGGAGATCTGATATCTCTGGGGCCCTGCGACGGGGGAAACATGTTGGAGATGAAGCTGGCCATGGTGATGAGCCCGGTGGACTTGGCGCGGAAGGATGGTCGATTGCTGGACACTGGATGCTGAACGTTGGAATATGAGCTCTCAAGCACAACTCAAATGAATGGTTGAAGCAGGATCAAGGAGAGCCGCGGAGGACAGAGGCCCTCGACGCAAAGTGCAATGGGCCAGCGAGGGCGACCGATACAAGCAACAATCGACGGTTTACGATTGCGACCAGGATGATTGAGTGCAGATGATGGTCAGAATGCTGGCACTGTGGATTATGAGCTATGAATGTGCAGGTATTATTCTATGGCATGCATGGGTGGAGGAGTGATAAAGCGCGACTCGGTATCTACCTACATTGCTGGCATTTGCAATTGGCATGGGCATTTGGCGGGGTAGATCAAGCTTTCGTCAACACCGTCCGTCACCCCGGCAGCCGCCATCCACTTTAGTCCACTTTTTAACAAGTCACGTCACAAAAGTGCAACAAAACTGGGGTTGCGCCAATGTTACCAGCGTCCCGGAATCCTCACAGTGCCCGTTTAGATATCTCCACGAAGTCCTCGAAGCTGCACACTGTGCTTAGGGTAATTCGACAGCATTGATTTGGTAAGATAGTTGCATGACGGGCATGTACCATCAAGAGAGGAAGGCGCTCAGTCCACAGTGTGAAGATATCGGGTGCACTAAGAGATACCCCTGCCGAAGGTTTTCACTCTTGTGAGACACTGATTGTGACGTCCACTGCCAATCGCGACGCGCTACCTATTATCGGTATTCGGAACATCTTTCGTTCTCTCTCTCTCTCTTTCTCAAACGTCCTGCTTAGTATTCTCCAATATGGCCAAGGAGCGCAATTTCAACCCCGTCCAAGCCCAGCGCAAGGCTGAGAAGGCCAAGGCAATCAAGAAAGGTACATCTATCTGCAACCGTGACGACCGCCAGAAATGCTCATAGCTGTCTGCAGGCAAGGCCGAGGCTACCAACCGTCGAAACGAGAAGTTCGCGAAACGAAACCCCGACAGGCTCCAGAAGCAAATCGATGATCTAAAACAGATTACGTCGAGTGGCGGGAAACTCACCTCACACGAGCAATCCGTGCTTGATGGATTGGAGCGCGACCTCAAATCCGTGCTCAAGGCGAGGGAGGCCTTGGGCGACAGGGCTCCGTCATTCGGCCGTGGCGGCCCAAGGCCTGATGGACAGGACAACCGAGTACTCGGCAAACGGAGGAGGGACCGCGGCGATGCTTCCAGCGATGACGAGGATGTGCCAGACGACGTGAAATCCATACCGATGCCCCGGGACACCCCGCCCCCTATCCCGAAAGAGGTCCTAGATGCGTGGTACGCGAAGCGTAGAGCTGCAAGGAATGCAAATGATACGCCGTTGGGCGACCGAGCCGGGCGACCGTCGCACCAGCAAGAAACAACGTCTGCTCCCGTTGAAGCAAAGACAGTATACGAGGCCAAGCCGGCGGTGCGAGACTTGCGAAAGGAAGCCGTCAGCGCATTCGTGCCCAGTGCTGTTCGCATGAAATTAGACAAGAGCAAGGGCCGAGGTGGCCTGATGGAACCCGAAGAAGCAGATCGATTGGAGAGAGAGGGATATCTAAAAGGAACACCTGAGGGGGACACCGGAACAACATCCACGGCTCGCCCTCACCAAGTCACCATGGAGGAGGTAGAGGACGAGGATGACTAATCAGGACAAGCCGTAACACCGCATTTCCGTGTTACTTATTCATCTTAAGAGGCAATTGCATATGAGCATAGCCAACTATCTGAACGCCTTCGTTCTGACGAAGAAGCGCAGTTCGAAAAATTCATTGTCGACGTGTAAGATGTTCACTAATATTGTCCTTTGGTATCTCCAATACTAAATATAAGAGCTTTTTAAGAAGGCTAGGTACATATATACTAATTCATCTCTTGCATAGAATTCGGGATTTGGATGGATTTGACTGCTTCTTAGATCCAATTTCGGGCTATCCAGGCCGATAAGACCGTTTATAATAGGCGGTTCCCGTCGCCATCTCCGATCTAGTCGTACCCGGTAAGCGCCTACCTGATCAAGATTTCGGGTTTGCTCCGCCTCGCCGGGTAAGTCTGGGCTGATTGGCTCTCATTTCTGCATTTAGCGTATATGCGAAATGCAAGTGCTTCCCTAACGTAATGTTTATGAATAATGATGTCTTCTTCCCGCTTCAGCTTTCCCTTAGTGGATTTTGGCGGGGCCTTCGAAGGGCGGACGTGGGGACGGCAATAGTCTTGCCACCAAAGATTGAATTCCGATTACGGTCAGATCCATGGTCAACCCCCAAATGTCTTCGGCCGGTAAGGAAAAGCGGTATCCCTCTAAAGGCTAGTATTGCGATCGCGAACTAGAATCGATTGGGCTGACGATTATGTTATGGACTGGGTCTTGGAACGAAAAATTTTTGGGGAATTTGGACAGAAAACAGAAGAAGACAAGAAGTTGAATGCATTGATCTTCGCATGTTCAACACGGATTAAATCTTACACAAGCTGAATAGTCGAGATGGGAGTACAAGAGACAGCCATACCACCATTGCCACATGATTTTTCGAGCGTGCCCAGTCCTACTCTAGACACGTGCCTTTCTGAAAAACACGATGCCGACTTCAGCGCAGATCCTAACCCACAGATGTTCGTCGTCCCGAACGACAATCCATTGTCGGGCAACGCAACAGGTGACGAGGAATCCGGTCGTGCGGTGACTCTTCTAGGTGAAGAGACATATCCCGAAGGAGGATTAGAGGCATGGCTCGTAGTTTTCGGCTCGTGGTGCGGTCTCGTTGCCGCGTTAGGACTCCTGAATACCCTTGGGACTTTCCAGACGTACGTGTCCACCCACCAGCTTTCAGAATACAGCGAAGGTACGGTGGGCTGGATCTTCAGCTTATTCACAGCTCTATGCTTCTTCTGCGGTATCTATATCGGGCCTCTGTTTGATAAGTACGGTCCTCGATGGCTCATCGGCCCGGGCAGCATCGCCGTCGTTGCCAGCGTGATGATCACCAGTGTGTGTACCCGTAAGTCGGCCGCCCCTGTGTATCCAATAACCTCCCAATATACCTTGCTGATTCGTGTATAGAGTATTGGCACTTTATACTTGCCTTTGGGATTCTAGGCGGGATAGGGACCTCACTTCTGTTCACCCCTAGCATCGCGGCCATAGGCCACTTCTTCCACGCTCGCCGCGGGCTTGCTTCAGGCATAGCCAGTACAGGCGGCGGCGTGGGCGGTGTTATTTTCCCACTGATGCTTCAAGCCTTATTTGTCCGTATAGGTTGGGGCTGGTCTATCAGGGCCCTCGGTTTCCTGAGTTTGGGCTTGCTCATCATTTCCAATATCTTCCTGAAGAAGCGACTTCCAGCCCCCAAGAACATCAGCGCCCATCCGGACTTTCGCATTCTCAGAGAGAAGCCGTTTCTGCTTCTCACTATTGGTGTCTTTCTCCTCGAATTTGGGCTATTTATACCACTGACTGTGCGTAATTTCAGAACTATTTTCTTGTTTTAGCGATTTCCAGCACACAGAATGTTCTTTCAGGGAAAACCGAGTGTCCGAAAGCCTGAAACTCTCATAGATTACGCTCTAGATGGTGATCACTAACTCGAAACCTTGTAGTACATCTCGAGCTATGCACTCGCCAACGGCTTCGATGAGGCTTTTGCCTTCCAACTATTGCCGATCTTGAACGGGGCGTCTGTCGTCGGCCGAGCGCTTCCAGGATGGTGGGCCGATAAGATCGGGCCATTTAATTCGAACATGATATCCGTCGGGATCACGATATTTGCGTGCTACATCGTGTGGCTACCGTTCGGCAAGACGATACCCGGACTCGTGATCTTCGCCATCCTCTTCGGCTTCTCCACCGGTAACAACATCGCGATCACGCCCGTCTGCGTGAGTAGACTGTGTCATATTCAACATTACGGCAGGTACTACGCTACCTGCTATACCATTGTTTCCATCGCCTGCCTTATTGGAATCCCGATTGCTGGCAACATCGTCACGGCCACCAACGGAGAGTACTGGTCTCTCATCGTCTTCACTGGCCTTACGCAGGTCTTGTCTTTTACGTTCATATACGCTGCTAAGGTTGCGAGTGTCGGCTGGAACCCATGGACCATCTTTTAGCGTCGAAAGCAGTTCTTTGTAAGGGTTGATTTGATTGCGAATTACTGAACCGCATAGCTATGCAATGGTGTGGTTTCAATGATGAATATATATAGAGCTTCGGGCGGAAATAGTAAAAAGCTAGCTAGCTGTTGGATATGATGATTCTTGAAGACTAGATCATGGAACAAATAGAGACTCAGCTTAAAGTGGTACATATGCCTGAGATAATAACTTTGCGCATTTCCTTAAATAGATAATAGGGGGATTGTGGGATTGGTAACAGTGGGTCTCAGCTAGTAGTCAACTAAAAATAGCTGAAGAAGGTAAGTATATACAGTAATTGTGGCAACTGGGGTGATGCAAATCATTCAATATCACAAGTAAATCAAGCTATCTCAGTACAATAACCTTTCATGGCTACCCAGGTAGCAAGATGCCCGTCCGTTCACCCGAAGGCTCCGCTGCGGCTTACACCACAGGAAGGTAACAGATCAAGCACTACCGGCAACTACGGTGCACTAACTACCTAAATCGGTAATTAACCGATCCATTGTAGATTCTCGTCCAATCGTGTGGGACATGGGACAAGGAGGGGAAAGCGTGTGCCTTACCAAGGACGAGGCTTGGTATCTATTTCTTACATTACATACGCATCCGCATCCACATGCTGTAGTATCATTCACCATGAGCGACTTTTTCCCCGCCGCCTAGCTGACTCGGTATTGACTAAATCCTGCCAAAGTCCAGATACAGTAAGTCACAGCTCTCATTAGTCTGATACCCGATACCCTGCATGAACGATAAACGGTGCTGCGTGCTGCGTGCTGCGTTCGGTAAGCTGCCTAGTGCTTCCAGGCCCTGGTCTTGGGCAGACCAGTCTGCGTCTACTGCGGCTTCAAAAAACTACCGAAACTGGAAGTCCGGGGCCGAGGTCAATTGCCTCACAACACCCGGAAGCCCTATAAGTCTCAGCCCGACAGCCCTACCTTATGGCATTCTGTGCCACAGCATGATACAATAAAATTCTGACCTTATTGTTCTCTGGGGCTGTCCCTGAAATGCATTCATTGCCCTATCTTACTTACCCCTTTTCGATTCTTATATCACGCACAGCTCACCGAATTTCCTATATCCCGGCCTCACTAAACAGCAGCTTCTGACATAATGGCATCACAGTCAGAATCAATAGATCAGTCGCATAGCAAGGCATCTGGAGACCCGTCTGCGGCGCTTAGTCTCTCTTTCAATATTGCTGAAAATCGGCCTGCTTCTCGATCATCATCTATCTCGTCTGCGTCATCGTCACTACACAGCATGGCCAGCGACTCAACCCACTCATCAGCCTCGTCCTACCAGGTCGAGAATGCTTACTTCAGCTCCAACCCACCTCCTAAGGCTCTGCCACAGCATGTTGCCGCCGCAAAGGAGTTCATCAATCAGCACGCTGCTGAAAATCGGCGTGTTGTGCTCATAACCTCGGGCGGCACCACCGTCCCGTTGGAAAAGCAGACAGTACGCTTCATTGACAATTTCAGTGCCGGTACACGTGGCGCTACATCGGCAGAATATTTCCTCGAGTCCGGCTATGCCGTCATATTCCTGCACCGCCAGTTCAGTCTGCTGCCGTACAGTCGACACTATAGTCACTCAACCGACTGTTTTTTGGACTTCTTACATGAGGCTGAAGATGGTAGCGTTGTGGCCAACCCGGCTCATCAGCAGAAAATGTTGCGCGTTTTGCGCAAGTACAATGCCGCCAAGCGTCAGAATCTGCTACTGATGCTGCCCTTCGTCACCATTACAGATTATCTACACGAGCTACGAGCGGTGGCACAGCTTATGCGCCCGCTAGGTCCAAACGGGCTCCTGTACCTCGCAGCTGCCGTGAGCGACTTTTTCGTCCCTCCAGAGCGCATGGCCGAACACAAGATCCAGAGCACAAACGCAACAGATAAGCTGCAGCCGAAAAAGCAACAGCAGGGGCCGACGACGATCACGACGGAAAAGCGAGAGCAGCAAAAGGAGAACGAAGAGGACGAAGCGTTCGACAACTTCGACTCGTCGCCAGCAGTGCCGCGCAGCAAGAGGCTGATCGTAGACTTGGACCCGGTTCCCAAGTTTCTAAAGAACCTCGTTGATGGCTGGGCGCCTGAAGGGATGATCGTATCATTCAAGCTCGAGACGGACCCGTCTATTCTCGTTCACAAGGCCAAGTACTCGCTTAATCGATACCAGCACCATCTCGTCATTGGCAATCTACTCGCCACTCGTAAGTGGGAGGTTGTATTCGTCAGCCCCGGCCGTGAAGACCAGTGGATCCGCGTCCCTATCGCTCGCCGTAAGAAGACCCTCAGCGGTAGCGGCGTCGAAGATCTGATCGGCGTCGCGGAACGGGAAGGAGGTAGTAAGCATTCTGAAGAAAATATCAATGAGCCCATGGACCCGGCCACTTTGCCTGAGGGCGAACCGGAGATGGAGATTGAGAGTCTCATCATTCCTGCAGTGGAGGCGCTCCATGGCAAGCATGTTGAATCGGTTTCCGCGAAGAACCGTAAACGTGCTGCGTAATTGACATAGATGAAAACGCATTAGGATAAGTAAAGGCATTTGGCGCAGTAGTTTGGTTTGATTTTCTTTTCCTTTTGGAAGACATGGAATTCTATGGTTCAGGTCGTATCTACACTTGAGAATATAGTTGAATAGTCCGAGGTCGTGGCTCAGCACATCACGAGAATAGCTAAAGCCGGGGTCATCTAGAGGCAAATATTGATGGAGCTGTTATAGTCAATAGTGAAAACTAGGACAAGGTGCGAGCGGTAGAAATCAACTTTATGTTATACCTATGTTAGATAGATGCTCAGGGGGGGAAAAGACTCATGTCTCAAATAAGAACATCCTAACTTCAGGAGGAATTGTCTGACATGCGAAACCCTTATTTTACTTGCCCTTTCCCTTCTGGCAACGGCAACATCGTGAAAGTATCAGGCAGGAGCTTCAAATCTCCATCGTAGACTATTTGTTTCTAGTTTGAGTTTGTATCAACATTCGCTGAAGATCTGATGAACATGGTCTCGTATTCTCTGTCTTTGGTGTTTCAGTTTGTTCATAACAGTTGAAGTGCTTGACTTATTATCTCCTGCATACTTCAGCAGTAAGGACTATTCGCGTAAGAGGCGCTGCTGATGAGACGGTCCCTGACTATTAGGATCGTATCCCATTACCGAATGAAGAATTCTCTTGTCGATCGGGGTATAATACGCAGTTCCACACCCGAGGCGGCGCCACTCATCCGCGGCCGGGCTCGAATAACACTACATTGGTTCAGCATTGCTTTGAGCTAAGCTCCACAATAGCGTATACCAGATTTCCAGATGAGTCTTCTTCTCAAGCTTAGCACGTTCCCTTGAATACAAGGCAGAGACACAAGTCTGAGCCATAAATTACGCTGTTCCTCTTTTCTAGGTCATGGGCGCTAAGTAAACCTATATAATAGTGAGTCGAGGCCATAGATGTTACTAATTTAGCACGAGAAGGGATGGCCATCGGCGCGATTGATGATATGACAGACTCGTTGGTCACCCACGCTGCTGTCGAAGACATGGTTGCTCCAGCAGGAGAGTCTCTGCATTTCAGAGATGTTTGAGGAAGTGGAAGATTCATATTACGAACTTGAACCCGTGTCGCCAGGAATGAACCACATGTGTCACGAAAGAGAACATTCGGGTGTGAATGAGCTAAAGCATTCCAATTTTACCGCTGTTAGGTAAATATAACTGCAGTAAGACTAGTCGGAGTCCGGGACGTCGGAGTCCGTCGAGTAACCGCACTCCAAAAACTGGACATTGAAGCCCTCCTGGCAGCACGTACGGACAGACTAATCCCGGCCTGGGGCTGAAGCTCTGCACATTATGTATCCAGCCATAAGTATGAGGCTCTTGCTCATGTTTGCCTAATCTGCAGAGGTGGAAACATGAGCTAAAAGTCAGTAAACAGAAGCAGAAGGTCGGCAACTGTACGCGAACCATTTAGATATAGACTCCAGATCTCTCAAGGTGCTGGAAAAGAAGCCGATCATGGCTCGCTGGATCCCATCTTTATCAATTGGCTGCTACGCCATGCAAGGACCATCGAGACTGCAACCGTGTCACGAATCCCCCTAAGATAAAATATCTCCCTGATCCCCTAAATTTAACAATCCCCTCCATTTTCTAAATTTCAGTTCTGTTTCCTCCTATCGCCTATTCACTAAGATAAACATCTTTGCTCACCATGTCTATCAAATCCTCAGATGTCTATGTTGGATGGTGGACAAACTGGTCTAAGGACAACTCCATTTTCGGAGCTACAATCACCCTTCCCTCAAGCTCAGCATCGCTTCTTATTTCTTTCTTAGCCGTCTTCTTGTCGATAACGGCCTCGCATTTTTGGCGCTTGACTGCTTATGTTATCCATTGCTATCGACACGACGTCGACCGAATCAAATGCCGCGCGTTACGTCGACAACAACAAGTGGTCTTTAAATCCAATATGACTGCTATATCCACAGCAATTATCCTGAGCAAGATGATGTGGGTAAATCGGTCGAACCTCACAGCTTTCAGGGACTCCTGTCTACCAATTATACTATCAATTGCGTGTGCTACGCTGGGCATTGCTCTTTCACTGATTTCCTCGAAGATTATTAGCACATCCTCTTCACTTGAAGTTCTACTAATTGCACACAAGTGCTTAACACCTAACATATTCGGCATCCATCTATCATCAATTGATAATGTACAGTTGGTCGGCAGTCAACTTACTAACATAATAAAGCTATCGACTGCTTATTCGCAAAGATGCTACAACGCGACCAATAATGAAGAATGCAGTCCTTTTGCAACGAATATTCAGTGGACAACTGACTGGAAAGCAGCATGTCCTTTCAACGAGACTATGTGTCTCAACGCTGCTATGCAACTTGATACGGGACTTCTTAACTCAAATACGATTCTGGGGGTCAACTCGCCCGCGAAGGATCAGATTGAGCTGAGAAAGATCACCACCTGCGCACCCATCGCACAAAAGAATTACACTGGACCAGTGAATGTGAAGAATGGATTACCAGGCGAGAAACATACCGCATATACCTATGGCTGGACACCACACCTCAAAGAGTCGAATTCCGAGAATAACATTACAGCAATCTTCAGCGAATACCTTACAAAGAGCTCTAGCTACTACAAGACAAGGTAATTTGCATTCCAGAATCTCCATGACTTGGTTTTTCGTTATCCTTTTTTCCATCTCCCCTCCTTTTTAATAAGTAAAGCTGACAATGGACTATTCTAATCAGCCTCGACTATTTCTGGCGCAACAACGACTATTTCTGGCGCAACAACGACGGTATTAATGATTTTCACCCTATCTCAGAACTGAACAATGCCAGTGGGAACGTGGTTCTAGTGCTCATCGAATCCAGTTTCGAAACTGTACACACAAAACAGTGCGATGACCCAGTCTTTGCCGCCCACGTACCTGAACCAATCGACAACATAAGCCAATACATTTACCACCCAGACCGGCTAGCAGGGGTTATCGGTTGCGTGGAAGAGGTGTGTTCGCCTTGACCTTGATCAAGCTTAGAGGCACAATACTAAATGAGTATTTGGTAGATCCAAATATGTAATCCAAATGGAAATCATGATTGCACTTCCTTGGGGGGATTATCTGATCCTTTCAAAGAAGCGTCGCTTGGTTTATCTTTAAATGCTATACAGAACGCTACATTGAACCTTTTGTCCCACAGACTTATTTCTCTTTATTGGGTTGGAGGAGATGATTCGAATTTGCTCGCCAACCGGCACCTAACCAGAGGGATTCTGTATTCCCCTTTGCCTAGCAACCAATGGCAGATTGAAGTACAAGGTTGGCACGCCACTGCTATGGCGTCTCTCCAATATAGTCTTTTATTGAGAATATCTGACGACTACACCGAATACAATTCAAGCCCTTTGACACTCACTTCTTCTGAGGATCTTGCTATTTGCAGTCGGCAGCGCGCTCGCATTAGCGCTGGCTTTGCCAACGTCTCCGCGCTCAACCTTATTCTTGTTTTGTCTTTGGGTACAATTATTATTGTTATCAATCTTTGTTTGGACCTCCTAGTTGAGTCACTAGCAAAGTTTTTCCCATCGATAAAGCCTAAACAGATGACATGGATCCGCAATGATGTGTTACACCTTCAGAGACTGGCATACACGGCCCAGGAGCTACTTTCAGGGGAGGACAGAACCGCATGGACCGGTATAAACAAATCCATCCCCAGAGTTGAAAACAAAACTCTTCTGGGTTCTCTTGTCGAGTATGAGGAGGAACAAGTGACCTTTGAATCGCGCGCCGGAAAGCGCTACTTAAAGATCACTCCCGACTCTCATGATACAGGAGATGACCGAGACGGACGTCAACAACAATAGCCACCAACTCTGATCAACAGGCGGTAGAAGCTACATAATAACTAAATAGTCGAATATAATTATCTTGACCAGTAACTATAAGCTAAAATCATCCTTTTCATCCTATTATCAGCTGAAACAATGTGGCATCCATGTCAACGTATATCCATTCAATCTTAATCAACTCAAAAATGGGGTGTCCCTTTCTCACCACAGAAATCGAGGCACACTCGACGCGAATATACAGCGTTTTTACCGTGCCAGCCATCCCCTGCACTACCACCTTAAACCTTGTAACTATTATTTGTTTTATTGTTAGGTTTTGCTTTTATCTAGGAGTCGGCAGTTTCTAGTTGGCTTTCGGGGCCTGTTCTGCCCCATATTCGAAGGCAGGGACTAGATGTACGGCTTCAAGGCGACAGCTAGCCTATGAGGTTTATGATCCCCCTAATATAAGTAATAAACAATTCGCCTAGTGTGTGTACCCTGGTGAGAGTTGTAGATGAGCTGGGAGTATTATTTTATCAGATAGTAGTGCCTATAGGATCGATATCTTTGTAACAACCTATCAGAGCTTTGGTTGTATCTACCTAGGTAGAGTGAGGTTAAGCCATCGGTAGGTAACAGGTAGGTCACAGGTAGGTCGAAGATAGGAGGAAGGACTCAATGTTATTAATTTCTGGGTCTCGTCAAATTGATTGGGAGAGACCCAGACCTTCAGATCATCAAATATCAACTATATGCTCACTAATAAGGACCCTACTAGCCTCTTGCGTACTTAGTGCCTGACACAACCAACCTTTCCGGATGCATTGTGTCGAATTGTGATATAGAGCACCGAAGAGCACCGACGCAACCCGCTGCGTAAAACGTTCCAGGTTCGGACAGGAATGAAAAGTATCATTAAGGAATAGGTCCTAGGGACCAATAATGGGGATCGATTCCGGCGCGCTGCAGCGGTCTATAAACTTGATGACTTTGCGCCCTGTGACGCTTCGCTCAAAGCCGTCCATGTCTTCGACGAATTTCAGTTGAAATCTATAGCTATTCATATCGTAGACGTGGAGAAAGGTAGTAAGCTGATCAGTAATTGCCTCCTTGGTTGAGATAGTGCCCTCATTTTGCGTGGCGCAGAGAACTCGGACTTCTAGTGATGACTCCAGAGATGGCTCTATCTTGCCCAGAATAATTTGCCATTGCAGGATAGCAGGCTCGGCGCTCATTAATGATGACAGGTCCTCGAACTCAATATATTCTCCATCCCAGTCGAAACTGAATCGGCGATCACGGCCTGCGAGGCGGAGAATACGGAAATGGCGCCAGTCGGTCTCGGATAGGAGAGTACGTGCGTGATCGGGGAGAGGATGGACTGATCCAACATCACCAGTCACATAGCGCACAAGCGGATTTCGAAGGCGGGCGAGAGAGGTCTGGACGACCATTCCCCGTTCACCATCAGGCAGAGGGTTGGGGGTAGAAGAATCGACCTGCGTACAAACGGAGGGGAAGACTTCAATGAGCGTTGTGCGCGAGTCGAAGATAAAGTCGTCAGAACCTGTGAAGTTGTCTCTCCCCGTGACATCAGGACTGCTAGCTGCCCACGGACCGGCTTCTGCGCTCGCAAACATCGAGCAAATCTTGATCTGGCCCAGAACTCGTCCTATATAAGCTCGCTGTGCAGAGGTGAGCAGTTCTGATGTGTAGATGATCTTGTCTAGCTTGATCTGGTCACGTTCTTCGCGCGGGAGGGTAGAGATGTAGTGGACAATTTGAACAACCTGGCTGCTATCGCCAGCTAACACGTTGACGTGATACTTAGCGAGTAACGTGGACACCTCGCCCGCCGACATACGGTTGCCTGCGCTGAGTACGGAGGCACCGGCATTTTCAAGGGTTTCGAGTATGAGGTCCAAAGATCTGTTCAACCATCCGTTAATTGTCTTTCATTGTACAAGAGCCGGTGACTTACCTGTATAGTTCACCAGCACTATGCACAGTTAGAACCCAGTCACCGGGGGTAACGACCCCTATTTTTCGTAGAAATTGCCCATATCTCGCCCTCTGTCGGCGGTTTTCGTCTGTGTCGGTTGCGAAGAATAACGGTTTAGCTCCATAGCCTCCACCAGTAACGCTGGCGTAGATGCTGCGGCGGTACGTGTTCTCTGAAGTTGTGTCGTCAACGAGTCTCTCAACGGTCGTATACCTTTAGAAAGTCAGCATAAGTTCTTAAATAGGATCAATAGAAGTCTTAGGCTATCTTTTTACAAATGCTTCTTCCAGAGTAACGGGAAATGTTGCGGTTCTATCTCCCCTGGTTTCTCTGCCGCTCGTTTCCTGGTTATCTGAATAGCGTGAGCATCTGGCGGATACACTCTTTCTTGATTGTAAAATGGGTGAATCCTAGCGATAGCTAGTACTTCTACCAAGGAGTAAACGTCGGGATCCATGATAGGGGTTCTCAGGATGGGTGAGTTTGTTCAACAAAAAACTCCAAATGGAATACCGTGATACTCACTTTGTGAATAGATAGTAGGGTTCGACTTTTTCAGTCTATCTGTTTGAGACACAATGTAACAGTCCCGTATTCTTCGCAGTGCGACTAACCTGTCGCGTTTGGCGGCTGTATTCACCGCCAACAACCTCACCACCAAGATTCTCGCTAGGCACAGAGTGTCACTGGAAACAATGCCGATTGGTTCGGCGCAGTTCGGCGATCCGATGCTACTGACAACTCGTAGCCGAGATCGTCAATCAATTTTTGTATTGCTTTTTTTATTGGCGGACAGTTATTTTCTAGCCCATCTGCGTCTGCCACCCTTTTTGTCTGGGGTTGCCACCAATTTCCCACCTGTACAGATGATATACATACTATGAAGGAGTCTAAGTGCCTTCCCAAGTGCCATATTCCGTGGCACCAAGTTATACGACGTATAAACTCAAAGTAGAAAACGTTTGCATTTATAAAGTTAATTCCATCATTAAGTGCTCGTATGGCCTTTGAACTATTGAGTAGCATACTTCTTATAATACCGATAACCTCATTATGATAAAATAACAACGCAGTTGATTTATTAGTTAAATTACTACATACGAACGGCTAAGATACCCAAGCACCTAAGTTACTCAGAGGTATACGCCTTGCCGTAGATCTAACTGTATATGACTAAAGTGGCGTATATTTGACCATCAATGGGAAATTGGTGGCATCCCCAGCCAAAAAAGAAGACGAGGTTACATTTCCGTGCTTTTCCGTAGAAATGCGGTCCGAGGCTTGTATCTTCCCTGTAGTTACGTATATTTTAATGGCAGTATTTTTTATAGCCCTTCCGGATTGGAAGGAACAGACTCGGAACAACCTTCTCATCCC
This sequence comes from Xylaria scruposa, assembly GCA_022385635.1. Taxonomy (NCBI): domain Eukaryota; kingdom Fungi; phylum Ascomycota; class Sordariomycetes; order Xylariales; family Xylariaceae; genus Xylaria; species Xylaria scruposa. The sequence continues at coordinate 82,592 of MU280257.1, read as the reverse complement.
TTACATACGTCTGATACGGGTGTTAACGCTGGTTCTGATTTCCACTAATACATTGGACTCAGTGGCTTTCCGACATGGAGAATATGACACCAACTCGACTGCAACAGATTCAAGTTGCAATTGATTACGCCAACGATATATCCACAATCAGCAGCGTCACTTCAAACAATGACAATGCTCAAGAACATGCTAGGTTTCAGGCTAACCTCCTATCGAAGTGCCCTGCTCAGGTGTGGCCAGAGGACTTCTATCGCGCGGCTTGTCCGCGACCAATTCTCGTCACTGATTATCATAAGCAACGGATATCTAAATTATCTCAAGCATTGACCTCTGCTATGAATAATATTGTAGAGAGATGGTGGAGTGATCAAGAAGCACGATTGTTCGAGCGTATGCCCCTGAAACCGGAAGAAGAAGATCTCTTGAAAGTGAGTCGACTTTCTCTTATTTATATCGCTAGTATATCTTTGTTGGATAGGTTATCATTAACACATCTTAGTGGCTCGAAAGCCAAGTCTCCCGTGGAATATTGAAGAAATACTCCGAATGTTCAGGTTCTTGGAGACCAGACTTCCTTATCGAGGACCGCGCAGGTGGTCAGGAGGCGGCCGTAGAGAGTTTCCTAATAACGGAGATCAATGGCCGCTTCCCATTCAACGGAGCCATGCACCTGGCCTTCGGGCAGGAAGTTTTCGATGACATGAACCTAGAAGGCTTAAACCTAGTTAGCACCGCAACCCCTGCGCAGGTGAGTCCGAGGCTGCTCTACGGTCTCTTTTGCTGCTGATTGACCTGAAAATAGATTTTCGATGGTTTCCGGTCTCTCTTCAATCCTTTCCTACCCTTGCATCTACTCATCGGAGAAGAAGCCGGGATAGATATTCATATGTTTATCGATGCTTCTCGGAAGAGATTCGGCATCACGCCGCGATTGATAAATCCTTCGGATCTTAGGCTTGAGCCTACTCTTCAGGGAAACCGCGGATATCGGCTATGTTGCCTAGCACAGGGAAGAGGGGACACGGAGCTGTTTCCCCCCCCAATCACGTTCATCAACAATAAAGGAGAGATTCTGGAAGAGATCCAGCAGGTCGGCTTGGAACTTCATCAGCACGAACTATTTTCGCTACCCCAGTATATGCTGCGGGAGGTCAGCCTTTGCTGCTTCAACGATCTCCGGACAATATTGTTGGCTCATGACAAGCGCATGCTCGGTATCGTAAAGCAGGAGTTGCAATATCTGGTACAAGCGCAGGTATTGACACCAGATCAAGCGCACGCCTTGGATGAAGGCATAGTGGACACATTTATCCCTGGCTCTCCTCAGATACACTCTCTCCTACGGAAGTCAAAAACTTCTCTAGATCTAAAGAATGACTACATTCTTAAGCCGATTCGAAGCGGGAAAGGCGCTGGTATCATTTTTGGAGAAGACATTGCTTCCTGCGAGTGGGATTTCATCTTGGAGAACCTACAATCTCGAGCCCAACTCACCGGAAAAACCTACGTAATTCAGAGAAGAGTCAAACAATGCCTATACGATCTGGTGTTACATGCGTCCGGAAAGAAGGTACATTATCCTCTCGTTGGGACCTGGCACATTATCAACGGAAGGTTCTGTGGCTTGGGAATTTGGCGGTCATCTGCTAATCGCATCTGTGCTCTGAGCTCTGGGGGTGCAATAGTTTGGTCTGTAAGCGAAACCTTCAGTCACGATGTCGACACTACGCCACGAAGCAAACGAAATTCAAGGATCAAACTATAATTAGTGGCAAAATGGGGAGATAGTTCTAGCAACGCCAAATGAGGGCACGCGTACCTAATTGCTTCGCTTATTTTATCGTGGCCTTATCGTTTCACTTAGTCATAAACTCCTTCATTAAGAACAAAGACATGTTCTTTCTATTCGTTAGGTAGTAGAGCTGCTTTCTTAAGAATTCACAAGCTACACTCTCTAGCACCCTACATACAACACTCCTATCTGCTATTCCCACGGGCGCTCACCGTTTTGTCGTTGGTAGCTCAGGAACAAAGAAAGGAGGCTGCTGTGGGCATTTCGATGGCCGCCGGGCCGACCAGGAGTGGGCTTACCTGCTCCTTGCTTATAAGGACATCGAGTTGATTAGCATTATAACGTACTTGATATATTACGACACTATTATTCACTCAAAATAAAATATACTAAACCAAGCAACTCACTTTACTTTATTATGCAACTGAAGTACTATGAGAGTGTAGATGGATGTCCGCTTGCCTGTGTAAAATCCCATCCCAGAATTGATGAAGCGCCGTGTTCCTATTACTCTTTAAATCCAGGTCAGGTATTAATACTAACATTAAAGGGGCTGTTAGTAGACTGAACGATACGTGCTTTTCTTCAGACACGATAATTCGATCTAATCAGGTTGCCCGGCCTAATTCTTGGGATTCCTACTTTGTTCCCAATTAGTCAGGAAGATCCAGACCTATATAAAGCCAAATACTTATGTGTTGCTACAATAAGGGCTCCGGCTATCTTCATGAGCACTTAGACAGGTCTGCTTGAAACGATCATCTCGATTAGCGTGCTTTTCTAGGCTCCTAATGTTGCACTTCCTGATATCTGAATTGCGTATTTAATAATGTTGACCCCTTACGCTCACGATTAGACTGGCAGCAGCCTACCAGTAGCTTGACTTCACTGTAGATACATTATTGTCACAAAGACTAGTATCTAGGGCTTGGAGAAGGTATTCAATATTGCGATAATCTTGAGCATTAAGGAGCCTCCCTCCACCCTGCGCGGCGAACCTAGGTCTATATATATACACGAATAGCTTCGCATTTACTTGCCTAGACAATCAAGTCCGTTTCGCAACATTTAGCAAACACGAGTAGCTGAATTATTTCAAACCCCGACTTGCAGGTTAAACACCGACTTGCAGGTTAATTACATAATATTGCCGATCAAGCCCTGGTAGACGGGTAGTTGCATTCCCCTACCTGGGGGCTATTCCGTGTAACAACTATATACTCTGACAGGACCATGAGAATAATTAATCTTTTCCGGCCGATTGTGATATATAAATTCTGTATGTCTAGATGGTCTCGTGTATAGCCGCCGACCCTTTGTTTCTAGTTACTACGTTTTGCCTTCTATCAGATCAAGCAATAAAAGACTCACACCGATCTCCATACTGGTATGATTATATACATATACGAAGATTCCCGGTCTTTCAGTCTATTGGTACGAGTAGCCAAAAGGCTTCGATGCAGAATATGCGGAAACTCCCTTGCCATAGCCATAACGGTATTAAAGCAAATTCTCCTTAAAACAAAACTACGTCGATCAAATATTGCTTCGATAACTTGAAAATAAATGCTTTATATTAATACCTAAACCTTACAGCAGATATACTTACACACTGAATTTGTGAAAAAGTTTCCCCTTTCAAGCTGAAGGGGCTTTTTTAATCATAGCGATCAAAACAGATGTCTATAGTTGCTTCGCTATGAATGACAAATTGTTAAAGCTTGTCATTTTCTTCTCCCTCGTAATTACGGGCACTCAATTAAAAACCTATTCAATAACGAGCCGGGGTTAAGTCTTACAGATCTTGAAAAATCCGAGAACCTACACCAAAAGGGCGCTAAGATGGCCGTCGGCTCGTTAGTCGACCATGCTACTGCTAATCCTTCCAGTTATAATGAACTATCCCAATTGTTCCTTGCGTATTGCATCGAAATCAAGTAAATAACGATGTATGCGAGTGCATTCGAGAGGAATAGCGATATAACTATTTCAATGTTGGAACTCGAACTCAAAATACGCGGGTTATGCTGACAAATGTATTATGACGTACATTGCGGGGTGACAAGTCACCGAGGCTTCATGGGGACCATCGGTTCCTCGGCTTCTGCTTGTATCTCGAACTCATCATTTCTTGAGATTGATATATATTTCATTACTCCGCTGCAATATTGTTGGGAATGCAGCTTTAGGGTAGATGAGGGCTACTACCTTTTGCGCAGAGCAGTCGGAACAATTTTGAAGGTTAGCTCTGATTATTATACAAGTATTGTGCTCCTCTATTCTACAGAAGCGTTATTATAATATTTATTAAACGACTCTCGACGAGTACAAAATGGAGACCGACGGGGCCCAATCGGTAAAGCACCTTCCGCCGATAAAGTTACCGGCTGGCATCACGGAGGACTATATCGACTGCCAAGAATCATGTGGCCTCACCTGGCACATATTGAAGGCTGGAATCCCGGGAAAGCAGCTCGTGCTATTCTGCCATGGATATCCGGAGCTTGCGTACTCATGGCGGAAGGTCCTCCCGGCAATTGCTGACGCTGGTTACTATTGTGTTGCCATGGACCAGAGGGGGTATGGCCGGACGACAGGGGTGCATCAATCGTCCCAGGAGGTCAACTTGAACGACTATGTTTTCACCAACTTGGTGCGTGATATGGTATGTCTTGTGTATGGGTTGGGATATACAGAAGTCTTCAGTATCATAGGGCATGATTTCGGAGCCGTTAGCTCGGCGATGGCGGCCCTTATGCGACCAGACGTTTTCCGGTCAACAGTTCAGCTATCACATCCGCATCACTCACCCCCGACACCGCGGCTTGGAGACCAGAAGCCGAAGGCGAAACTCGACGTTCAAGCGGAGCTAGCTAAGCTGAACCCCCCACGCAAGCACTACAAGTGGTACAATTCAACGCCGGAAGGAGCACTGGAATGGAATAATCCGCCCCAGGGATTGGAAAAGTTTCTGCGCGGGTACTTTCACCTGAAGTCTGCGGATTGGACCAAGAACGATCCACATCCGCTCAAGGAGTGGAGTGCACAGGCGATTGCGGTGATGCCGGAATACTACATCATGCAGAGAGATCACTCTATGCCCGATAGCGTGGCGCATAACATGAGGGGCGAGGACTACGCCAAAACCGAGCAGTGGCTTCCGGAAGATGAACTTGGAGTGTATTGCGACGAATGGAAGCGTGTGGGGTTCCAGGGCGGGTTGAATTGGTATCGTGCGCAAACAGTGACAACACCACAGTCGGCTCGAGACATGTTGCTCTACGCTGGTAGGAAAGTTGAGGTACCGTGCGCATACATTAGCGGCAAACAGGACTGGGGGAGTTTCCAGCAGCCTGGAGCTATGGAGAGCTATGAGGATGCGAAGACGGTCAAGGAAGGCTGCTTCAGGGGTGCTACGTGGGTGGATGGTGCTGGTCACTGGGTGCAGCAAGAGAAGCCCGAGGCCGTGATTGCGGCGATTCTCTCCTTCTTTCAGACTCTTTAGACAGCCCTCGGGATGTGTGTCGTTTGTTATGCTGATGTGTGATGTGGCAACGGCTAGTTACATAGAACCGACAGAGAGACATATGATAGTCCGATATCAAAACTGGTGATTCGTCATTTATCAAGCGAAGAAGTTGGGCCAGACTTTGACTTCGACGGGTATGTGCTTATGGTTCAATACTCTGGGGTATCGGTCCCCCTAGACTTCGGGTAAGTGCAGGTTTCGTGTCATTTTGAAGCAGGCATCCGAAACATGGACAGAGTGGATGGCCAGTGAATGCGTTTGTCATATATGCAGGCCAGGTAGTAGGTACCTCTCAGAACCTTGAAAGTAGGTACGTACGTACGTATGTAGGCAGGCAAGGCACGACTGCCCGCTGGCCAATCATGACTTGCCCTCCGAAGTTCTCGCCTTCCTGCCCTCCTTGCCTCTTTGCCTCTTTGCCCTTGCGTCCTCGCCAGGTTCAAGTATGGAACCATTAACTCTCTCTCCCAACAGCCGCACTAGAGAAATGGTTAACTCATTGGCCTCCTAAGCCAAAGATTCTCGGTTCGAGTCCGAGGTGTGGTGTTCCTCTTTTTTTCTTCCTTGTTTTCCTGCTCCATTCTCGTCAAGTCTTTCTAATTCACGCCCATATAACCCACATCTACCTCATGTAAGTGGTTGGTTGATATTCTATGAGACCATAAGTAGGTGCATCACAATTCAATTAAAACTTTAACATGGAATTAATGGTACCGGTATCTAAGCCAAAACGACGACTGAAGGGTTACCATGTTGTTGCGATGACTCCCACTCCCACTCCCACTCCCACTCCCACTCCCACTCCCACTCCCACTCCCACTCCCACTCCCACTCCCACTCCCACTTCCACTTTCACTTTCACTTCTCGGCCTGTCCTCAACCCACCCGTCCCAAGAGGCCAATGTCAACTCACTTTATGCATACCACCTGTCCATCAGTAATGCAGTAGAACGCATCGTCGCCCTTGGCCCATTCCCTCCACGCGTTCGGCATGCGTGCCGCCATCCCTTCGACCACGTACCCCAGTTCTACTCCCTTCTTCATTTCAGATGATGACTCTAGCCGCGACGCCATGTTCTCACCCCACCACTCCCGATCAGATGCGTTCGTATACGCCACGGCAGCGGCAGAGGCTGAAATCCCCTCGGCGTCGAAACCCGCTTTCCGCGCGAACTCCCTGCCTCGCCCACCCTCCATGGTCTTTCCGGCATTGCTAGCGAGCCGCTTCATCAATGCGAGGCACTCATTTATCTCCTCCGTGCGTGGGTGCACTACCACACTCGACCATTCCGCTTCTCGCGCGCAAACGATGCCCCCGGGCTTGCACACACGGCGCATCTCCTTCAGACCCCGGACGGGGCCAAGATCGCCGTCGGCACCTGGCAAGTGACCGAGCACTTGATGTGCGTGGACCACGTCGAATGAATCGTCATCAAAAGGTAGCTTCAACACATCCCCCACCAAGAATGATGCGTTGGACACCCCGCGTTGCTTACTTAACTCGGTTGCGGACTCGACAGCGGTGCTGCTGGCGTCGACTCCTGTCACGCTCCCCTCTGGTACGTGAGCTGCGAGGTCAAGTGTAATGGTGCCCGGCCCGCAACCCACATCAAGGATGCGCATATCGGCTTTTAGTAGAGGGAGCATGTACGCCGAGTTCTCTGCTGCTGTTCGGCGAGAATAGGAGGCAATCATAGCCTGGTTATACTGTCGCATATCCATGATGTGGTCGTGATGATGAAATCTCAGTTCACACTAGAATGACACGCTATTGACTATATGAAGAGAATCGATCGGACGCTGGAGAAAAGCACAGAGCTCCTAATAGATATAATACCGATCACCAACATCCGAGCCGGTTCCGGCGTGACGTCATTTTCCCACTTCATTCATCTACCGGGTAGTGTCGAGATGATCGGAGCCGTCTCCGGCTGGTATGATGGTGGTAGCCGAACTAAGATGGTATTTCCATTCTACCTGGGTTCGAGTAACAGCACTCGATAGAGGATACAAATAACTTATTGGTCTCTCTTCTGAACATAGTCTGTCCGAAAATCGAGCCCAGAATCCTGTCGCACGACGCCATACAGAGAAGAGGAGTCCAGCGGACGCTTCCCGTTCTCCTCCGAATAAACCTTCGCCCTCTCCAAGTGCTCGAGCGCAGTATTGCCGACTTTCAAGCTTACACCGGCTTGTTTCGCACTGTCCACCCCGTGCCCAACGTCTTTTAGTGCAAGGTTTAGATCTGACCACGGCGCCTCACCATTGGCTGGAATATAGACTCCGGTGGTCATCCGGGTCGAGATCGAGTGCGCAACGGTACCGAAATTGAGCCCCAGAAGTTTCTCCAATACGTCGGAACCCAATCCTGTCTTCTCGGCGAAGACATGAGCTTCTGCGATAAGCTCCATGAGACCTGCCGTTATGAAATTTCTACAATTACGTCAACACATTGTCAATGGACTGCGTGTCGATTGCAACAACATACCCTGCCGTCTTTAACAACGTCGCCTTCTCAGGCTCTTCCCCTACTAGGAGGACCTCCCTAGCAATGACGCCCTTCAAAAACGGCTCAATCATCGCATATACGTCTGCCGACCCTGCAAAGACAGCAAGCAATTTGCCTTGCTCTGCCACAGGTGTTGCACCAAAGACAGGCATTGCCGCAAAGCATGCGCCACATGCTTGCAGCTTCTGTGAAATTTCCTTGGTCGTATTAGGGTGAATAGTTGTAGTATCGACAACAATCTTGCCAGCTAACTCAGGCCCGGATGAGATGATATGTTCGACGATTGATTTCACTGCTGCATCATCGCTTGCGGAGATAAAGATGACTTTGCTACGGGCTGCCAGTTCTGCTACAGAAGCACAGCGCTCGCCGCCAAGCTGTTGCAAGCCATCGCCACGGGAGGCAGTGCGATTATAAAAGCTGAGTGGTGTTCCGGATTGCGATTTCAAGTATGCATGTACATTCTTTGCCATTGCATTTCCCATGCTCCCCAGGCCGATCCAGCCAAGTTGCAATGACGGTGAAGTAGATGTATTAGTCATGGTGAACGGAAGCAGTGTGACAATGCTGCAAAAAATTAGCTGCTGTCTTTGCTATATCACGGACCCTTTATTGACGATATCTGTTTGAATTCAGAAAATGTTAACGAGCTGCATTATAGTTAAATAGTCTGCTCTGCACATTTTGTTACCTAAAACGCCTACTTGTTCCGGTGCCGGCGCCCCGGGCGGCCCCGCTCTTCATCAATGACTGTTCGAAGATCTTGAAGAATTGATAAAAGAACATACGTTTAAACTGCATAAAGACAAGCTAGTGACACAAATCTGTCTGATGTTATGTGGCCTCTGGTGGGACCGAGAAGCAGCGGCATTAATCCATCCCAAGCTACGCTCAAAACGTTGGACACTGCTAGACTATGATGGATGTAACCTGACGAACTATGCATGCATGTCTTTGACATCGTACAGATAGTTATGAAGAACATGCAGGCCAATGTCAGGTCTGTGAAGCTGATATGGCGAGGAATCTTGGTTCTGGGAATTTCTTACTCATACTCTTTGATTCCGCTGGTCAATTGTGAGATGACTCTGGGCTTTTGGCGGATTTGTTTATGAACACGCAACATCCACCCATATTCTCAGAGGCTTCTATCTGAAGCATTCACCATCAACCCATATTGATACCCTCAAACTCATCGAACACACATTGTCCCTTCAACATGATGCATCCAACCGATGTATGGCTCATCTGCCTTTTGGGCACACTCGAGACTCTGCACTTTCTCCGTTTCCTACAACATATCAGCGCCAAGAGTACTGCCACAACCACGACAGTCATCTGGATGCTATGGGTCATTTGCACTGGTATGGCTGGAGTCGCTCTCACAATGGAGGGTCTCATGGCCATGTCATACCAGAACCCTGAAATGAAACTCGGCCTTCCAGTAGTCATTGCTGTCTACGTGGCACATTTCAGTATCATGCCCAAGTACTTTACTGACAATGCGTGTGTCCATATCTCCCGCTTCTTGGACAGGGCAATCACCTTTACGTGGATAGTTGCTCAAGCTGAGTATCGATGGGCTATTTGCACTAAGTTAGCACGGTATATGTCCTAGCAAGCGTCAGATTGGCAATGAACCTTGAGCTCACCTAAACTACGCATCACATCTCCCATATTGTCCATCCCCTTTCTGAAAACATTTATCTACCATATCGAATCGTGGGGACTACAAATTGCGATCTGAGGCAGGTTACGCTGAGTCGCAAACATTCTTATCGCGGCCTGAAGATAAAGATTCCGGATAAACGCACTTTTTGCTACTCAATAGTCAATACTTGTCACAGGGTTCAGACAGCTACATGCAGTGAGAACAGAAAGCCCTTGCCTGGGGGCTAAAGTGCTCGGCAACTGGGCAAATCTCAATTTTTTCGATTGCGAAGAAAGACTTGAATACACCTCAAAAGCGGGTTGATATTTCAGGGCCACTAGTGAATCTCAGAAACTAAACATGTTTTTCACTATAAATGGGATGAATGGGATCAGTGCAATAAATCACAATACTTGTGCTTTAACCCGCAGTGGTTATTCGAGGAAATGAATGGATGGTACAAAATGAAGCAACTCTTTTCATGCACCACAATATTAAATCTTGCACGGGTATCTTTGGGAGAAAAAGGGGCCATAGTAAAGAAAATTACCTACTAATTATTAAGAAGAATTTCAACGTAGCCAACGTAGCCAACCCTAGCCAATTAAAGACAAGAAACTTCAGCAATCTCTCTTCTGCTCAGATATTGAATAGGAGGAGAAGACAAAGAAAGATTTTATTCAAGTCCTCACAACTATGGAAATTTCCGTGCAAACCTGAAAGTTAATGAATAATGAAAAGAATGCCGAATTAAACCCATAACTACGCGTTATTTAGCTATTGCCCATTCAAGGAGCCTTAGGCGATAAAACTCAAGCATTTCAACTGCCAGGTCTGAGTGGCTTGTTTATTGCGAATTAGCTATGACGTCTGAGAGAACATTCACAACAGATAATCGCTCCAGTGAATAGGGCACCCAACGTGATGCCCTAGTATTTTCGCTAAACACATTCCTTCCAAATACAATCCTTAAGTCTCTCTACTTATCGACTCTTCGTGCAGCTATACTCTGCCGTGTGCTACGCATCCATACCAACTACATCTTTCAGCATTCACGATCTAAGAGACCTCTGCTACTTACACGACCCATTTTCACCCATCATGCAGTTCTCCATCTCCTCAATTCTCATCCTGCTTTTCCTGGGCCCTTTCCTCGGCCTTAACGTGGTTAGCGCGTGGTCCGCAACTTTCTTCTCTGAGGAGATGGCTTGCGGCCAGACTACCGCCAACGCGACCTCTCTCGAGTATCAAGGGCCGGACCTTAACGACACTCTCATCCCTCAGCTGATGGCATGCCTGGACCTTGGCACGGAGATCGAAGACCCCCTCGTCAACTGTACCGCCCATATGACTCCGTCGGATGAGGGACCAACTGGTACCGGCGACGTGAGTAAACCATACCCAAAGCTCATTGCTTCTACGTCTAGATATGTACTGATACCCACGAATCTGCAGTGCGAAGTCCAAGCCGGATTCGTAGGCAAGTCTGTCACCGTTACCAACATGCTCTTCTGCCTCGGAGTACGTACATCCTCTCTACGCTATGCCCTTTCAACGATTTTTGAGTCAATCCAAATCAGTCCATCTCCTGGTTGATCTCTATTACAGAGCTTCTTCCGTTCGACTCTTATATTACGCACCCAGGCCTCGGTTATTATGCTGACTGTATGATTTTAGTGGGAGCAACCGGGTTGCACAGGTGAAACTTATTATACCTGGACCCCTGACAGCGACAAGCAGGCAGACGGCTGTCACCCAGGCCTCCGGGTCCGCAGTTTTAAATGCCTTCAGTAGTCTGTCTGGATAGAAAATCAAGAACGGTCAATGCGGAAACAAGAGCGCGACCACTCTGGTGAAAGCAACAAGCCATAAGTTGCCTAATTAGGCAAGCTATCGCTGTATTTACGACACTTCTGCCGGGTTAGATTTTCACGATTCCGTGGCATGAGTCCGTATTAGGTCACTTGAAACGGCGTGAATGGAAAATTCGGGATCACTACATGTATTGTTCTCCCAACGCTAGTGACAGTATAGAAGTGAAGGCTCGAGACCCCCATTACCAAGGGAATGCGCCCTGAAATCCGTACTCTAGATATATCCCTGCATCCTCGTCTCGCTTACCTTGCACCATCTCGGTGATTGGCGCGGCGCCCACAGCTGTCGGCTTCTTACCGGGAAAGAAGTCGGGTGGAGATAGATTCGAAACCGTAGGCCCTGGCCCGTATAGGAAGATTTTGAAGCCTTCTTCTTCATAAGATCTGACCTGGCAGGCGAATACCATGTTCATGGCAGCCTTGCATACTCTATAGGGAATGACCTGTTCGTGATTCTGGAGTTAGCAACATCTAATGCTGGAGACCTTCGGGACCTTGCAAGAGAAGAATATATCATAGGACAATTCATGACTCTGAGATTTGTAGAGAATAGAAGACTGCAGCGACGAACCTGGTCCTTAAGACCGAAGTTATTCTTGGCTAGGTGGTTGCCGATGGACCCGGCGCCGCTCGTCACGTTGATGATTCGTGGGGTCCCGGTTGACTTCTTGAGTAGAGGGGAGAAGTAGTCGCTCATAAGCTGAGCTCCCACTGCGCTCACTCGAAAACAGTCAACCATCTGCTCAGCGAGCGTACCTGGTCCACGAGCAATGCCGGCATTGTTCACCAATGCGTCTAGTCTGCAACTAATTAGTAACAGGGTCGACTAAACATTTAAGGTAGTAACAAGCCAAGTTTTTGGAATAGGAAGAACAAAAGCATACCTTCCATGCTTCTCTTCAACTACTTTCGCTGCTGCGGCGATCGACTTCTCGTCTGCAACATCAAGTTGTAGTAACTCGACGGTGCCGGGCAAGTTACGAGATTGGAGATCTGCGAGAGCAGCTTCGCCCTTCTCTATTGATCGTGACCCAAGCAACACATGAAAAGAACCATCGGCTAAAAGCTGATTGACTACCTCAAACCCTATTCCGCCATTGGCTACGATTAACATTGTCAGCGTCAGTATTGAGGGGACCATGGGAGAAATACGGAGTGCGAACCTCCGGTAACTAAGGCCAAAGGTTTTTGGTCTGCCATGATTGAAGCTGCTAAGCGGATTTGGTTTATGTGCCTTGACTTTACTGATTAGAAAAGTTCGTCGTAGTCTGTATGATATCTGGAACTACCATGAGCTTATATAGTCAGAGAAATATGTAAAGCATTACATTTATGGAGACAACATTATTTAGATATTACTGCAACTATCCCACGACCGTCGTTTCCTTTGCTCTGAAAAGGTACCAGGGGCCTGAGATCGATCAATCCTTATGCAGTGCTGAGACGATCGTCTGATCTGATCCAACGCAACTGACCTATCACGAGTTGCGATTGTACATTTCATCTATCATCGATGTTAGCTTCTGGGACTTAACCCGCCCCACATCATGGGAATACGCGTATTCACATCCTGGTGGAGTTAGGAGTTTCAACTCCCGTCCAGCTGCCACGGACTTAACTAGTGGAACAGTTGTTCAAATATTCTCGGGCCATTGAGATGCAGTACCGATTTATGGAGGATACGATGCTAACTACATCGGCTCTTCATAAACCGAAATCCAGAAGGTATGTCGATTCATCTTAGCTGCTATAGGTAATTTCTTAGTGTCGAGTTCCAAGCCAAGTCTGGGGCAGAAACCGCAACCACTGACTGTACGACGATACGTGTCGATCTTTTCAGTTGCTATTACCATGCTGTAGGCGAGCAAAACCATTTACCCCTCAAACACACAAAATAGTCGAGCTTGGATTTTCTTATCCTGAATTAGAAGCGCTATTGGCGGTGAACATTACTTAGCCTGTGACCTTGCCGACAACATACATGAATTTAGATAGCGCAACAATTGGTCTGGTAACGCTTGTGCCTATATACATACGGGAACTAAACACCTGCTACGAGCTCTCTAGTCCATTCTCCGCTTAGAACGTTTAAACCAAGGACTCCTGATATTGATATCGCCTTCACTTCCTTGAAACAACAATTCTCGGGGATTAAGTGCTCGTTCAGGAGACTCGAACGATTTCTTTGTTGGTCTGCCGCGCTGTCTTGGGAGTTTCGGGTGCGGTTCGATGCTGTTGCTCCGCAACTTGCTCGTCGTCTTTGCAGGATTGACAGATGTAACGTCGTAAACAGTATGACACCGGTCTGGACTAACCACGTCGGAGAGGGGCCGAACATGCAACATATTCACCGGGGTCGGTTGCGAGTAGTTTGACCCTTGGTCATTAGGGAGATTTGTATTCCGCGAGGGGTGGTTGGAAGGCGATCTATCGTGGTCTCTCATATAAGGTATGTCATGATTAGGAGAAGCGGGTCTTATCGGGGATAAGTCTTGACGCGTGGACTGTTCGCTAATATTGGCCTTCGGACGTATATTGCCACAGTCGTCATTTCTGGATGCATTGATGCCCGCTTTGATCTCGGTATCAAGTTGGTTGAAATAACCAGACGGAATTTTGGACGATGGATAGCTTGAACGATCCTCATCTGCTTCCTCAACTAATATTGCCCAGCTGCCAGAGCCTTTTATCAACGATGTTGGCCCCGGGTCATCTAATATGTCTTTGAAGTCTGGCTCTTGTAGTATGATTGGTGAAAGGCCCGAATACTCGTCACCAGTATGGGGCTCTGAAGGACCAGAAGCACTCTTATCATCGTCGAAGAGCTGGTCCTGGCCATGAACAGTCTCGTTTTCTACGGGCAATGGTAAAGCTAGCTTTTCTCGTGCTCGTTCCCCGAAGATCGATACGATGACTTCACCCTGCGTGTTCGTTCGGGGCGCCGAAAAGTTTAGGGTGTGGGGAAAGTCTGTAACATCTCCTGGGTGGTCCTGTTCAAGTAAATCCGGAGTTGCTGGCTGCTCGAGCCCCATCTGATCGTATGTCTCTTTATTATATCTCCTTGGATCTCGCTTTTGAGATGGAGTTGGTAACCTCGAGGACTGAAGCGTAGATTTTGAGTCTCCTGAGATTTTGTCAAAATGAGCACAGACAGAACCTGGAAAGTTGTTGAAATTACCGACAGTAACGCCTGCCTCTTTTAATAGATGGTTTGATGTATAACAATTCCCCTTCCCATTCGATGAGACTTCGGAACCTCCGCTCGCTGTTGCGCTTCTACTTAGTCCAGTCTCTACTTCATGGGAAATAGGAGTGTCTCGCCCATCGCTTGCTTGTTGAGTCGGGGCCCCTCGCTTGAGATGTATATTCGAAATAGTAGGCCCTTGAGGGATAATAGCGTCTGGGTTGTTCATGGTAGTTGCTAACTGAGAATGAATGCCGGGAAATGATTCGATGTTTCGGGTAAGCTTGGGCTCTTTTGTGATGGATTTTGTTTCTGTTGGCGTAATCACACCGCTATCTTGTGCTATCGCATCTTCCATACTCGTCAGTACGGTAGCTTTTATCCGCGCGCCTATTTGGTCGATAGTCGTCATTTCGTTGCCACGTTCTGTCGAAGTACTATCAGTACCTGATTACCGCTGACCTTTGCATCCAACCCGAGTCCAAGGTGCTACCTACCGCCATGGTTGATACCTGTTTGTTCCGCTTTACTGAAGTTGGGCTTCCCGGTTTCCAGATTGTCCTTTGATCCATTAGATATACCTCTTTTCAGAGCTTCTGCAAACGATATTGGCAAATTCTTCGCTACCTGCGAAACGCCGTTAGATCTTCCCTGGGAGAGCAGCTCACCGTCTTTCTTTGCCTCTGGTGATTTGGTCGGAGAATCAGACGGTGGCTGGAGCTTTGAGGGTGTGTTGGGTTTGTTGCTCGTTTTGGTGTTCGAATCGGCGATTTGGGGGACGGTAGAAGTAGGGTCGCCAAGGGGACCATTCTTCTGAATTGCATCGTGTCCTTTCTTCTTTCTGTCCTTGTTTCGCGAGGGGGCAGTTGGCACAGACTGTTTCAGCTGCTCGTCGATGCGGTGGTTTAGTTCCTGCAAAGTAATTATTAGCTTATTATTAACTCCTTCATGTTTGATGTTCTCACTCGTCTTTTTTCATCCAGATCACGCAACCTTTGCTTTCCATCCTGGATTATTTTTCGAGCTACCTCCTCTATTTCGTCTATTTTTCCCGATGTCTTGTCTTCAATAGAGGCCACCTCATTGTCATATTCCTTTTGCCACTGTGTATCTTCATCAAGATTAGCCTTCTCCAATTCTTGATCCTCTTGTCGGCGTCGGGCTAAACGATCTTCGTCTTCCCGCTTCCGTTTCTGTTTTATCTCCTCCAGCTTCGTTTGGCGCTTGGTCTCTATTTCTTGCCTCTCCCTGTCAAATGAGGCTTGCAATTCCGCCAGCAGGTGTTCTCGATCTTGTTCCAATCGGTCGAGTTCATCATCTTGCGCTTTCGTCGACAACCCATTAATAGTAATGCTTATCTCTGATAGTGTATCCTGTATCTGCGGGATGAGAGTTGCGACCTCCATTTTGAGCCAGCTGGGTTATAGAAATTCAATAATATGATAGTTTCTAAATGACCATAGTCGGAACAAGCATTGTAACCAAGTACCCTAGTCACTTAGAGTCCCTGAAAGAACAATTACAACGATTGGGTAGGAAACCCCTAAAATGCATCATCATTGCAAAAGCATCTAAGTAGCGCATTATGAACGGGGAACACACAACACCTCTCTATGACGTGTACGAAACACCTATCAAATCATTCCGACTCTCCTGGTACATCCGCAAGGCGAGAAGACACAGGTATATCAACTCTAAAGCCATGAAGCTACTCCACTGCGATCAACTTGATTCTTAATCTTTCGCAAGAAATGATTCCTTCGTGATTTCACATATTAGCCGTACAACAGTTTCAAACGCGACACACCAATATTGATTTAACGTGTCGTATGACCCGCTCATGCTGTCGAGAGTCGCATTTGACTCGATTTGCAAATCGCATGTCTGCCCCTCAATATTAGCCAAAGTTCTCTGCTAAGCGTCCGTCATGCTTGCATCACACTACACCATGATGTTGTCACCTTTATAGTAAACACATTCTTACCTCGGGGTACCGAGATGGGCGAATTCACTAATCTAGTTTATTATACATGACGACATAAGATCGAAACTACAACCTCGAAGAAGGATACTATGTCCACATTCCCTTGTCATCAAATATCCAATATCTTACAACATACATAATGACCCAGTTACGCCAGTAGAGCCGACAGAGTGTCAGATCGACTCAAACTACTACAAGGCAACACTACAATAACTAGAGACGATTCCCATGAACATAGTTACAATACTAGAAGCTGCCAAAGGTATGAGAGCATACTACATTAGGAGCTATAAGTAGAATTAATACTGAGACGATTATTCATCAAATCGTCCGTATATACTTAGGTGTATGACACATGATACCAAGCCTCTATAATATGGCATCTTAAGTAATAAAGATAAATTGTGTAGTATCTTTCTAGCGCTACAGAAAAAGAAGAACATAAATGAAAAACCTAGTGTTAACTAACTTTGAAAACATCCTCCATTGATATCTGTTCATTCTAATCCCCATTTCATACCAATATGCTTTCACCCGTTGTTCGGCTTCGCCGACCACTTCAATCATCGCCCCTAGGGCTTACCAGCACCAGCGAGCAAACGGGGAGGGTGTTTAATTTCCGTCATGACGGGCTGCCCATACTCTATCTTCACAATCTGATGCAGTGGTCGCGCCGGAAACTCGTTTGCCAGCTTATTGATTTCCTCCATTTCTTTCCTGACTGACACTGGATTTGGTTTTAGGCATTTGTGGGCCCGATGCACCTTCTCTTTCGACTCCTTGTCCGACTCCTTATCCGAGTCTGAGTCCGAGTCTGAGTTCGGATCCGACGACTTATTCGGCGCCACATTCTCCTCGTCGCCTTCTTTCTTATTCTCGCTTTCTTTCTCGTTCTCGTTCTCGCCCTCGTTCTCGTTCTCACCATCGTTCTCGTTCTCACCTTCTTTCTTGTTCTCACCATCGTTCTCGTTCTCGTTCTCGCCCTTGCCCTTATCCTTATCCCCCCCTTTCCTTTTCCTTTTTCCACCCTGACGTTTCGTGTCGTGAGGGTTGACCAATCCCTCTGTCATCCACTCATATGGCATGAAGGGCTCAGGTTGAGTCCACGATACATCCAATATCTCTATCAGAGCCGAGGTAAGTAAGTGGTGCAATCACATGGAAAATCGTTACCGTGTTCTCCTGTTAACTCACGGAGAGGAAAAGTCACTTACTCCACCATCCAGTAATTATACCACCTTCAGGGTTTCGATATCTCTGGACCTTCTCTCTTATAATAGGTAGAAACTCGTCCACCACCCTTCTCATAGTAGGAATATGTGAGTAATTTGGTACCATCAACCCAGTAGCTGGGTCAAATTGAGATCCCGTTACATCCCACGAATCTTCGAAGCCCGGCCACTCAAAATTTTCAAGCATCCTAATAAGATCATCCGAGTAAGGTGGTTCTCCATTGTGGATATTTTCGTTTACATACGCCACTGATGTTAATACGAAATTAGCATGAGTTGAAAGCTTCTTGTTATTCCCTGTGCCCCTGCCATTCTACAGAGCTCGTGCATTTATCATTGATAACGCATAAGAGTGAGGGGTTCTGAAAGAGCATGAAAAGCTCAACTTACTAATGGCGTCACGCTCGTAAATTTGAGTGCACAATTGTTTGGCTGTGCTGAAGATGGAATAGGTATCATGCCATTCAGCAATTTCTCCTGGCCGATCCCAACAACCGGGCATAATCGTTTCTATATTATCGCCATCCACCGCTCCGTGCCCGAAATCGCCGAGAATTAATTCCGGGAACGCATTTTCCTCAAATCCTTCATCAGGTTCAGGGCCCTCACGCGGAAGATAATGAACAAATACTTCAAGACCTCTAGTTAGAAACGCTTGATGGTGGTACGCAGAACTGTATAGACAAGAAACTATTCTATGAATTCAATCGCCAGGGAAAAATAGGTCTGAATATTACTTGCCGTTTCTAGTCGCGATGTCACGATGATGGATTGCTTTCAATAGACTATTAGCAACTACAAGCATTTGAGATGCCAGTAACTGATGGTGCGGATCAACCTACGCCTCCAATTGGGATCCTCATCATCGGTGCCAGGTAATGCGCCAAACTTCAAGTACCTCACTGCTTCTATCAGTGTCAACAGTACGTGCCATATAAAGTGTTCTGGAACCTCTCTTCTCCTCCATTTGTAGGACAGCAAGAAGTCCCAGAGACTACCGCCATTATAATGTCTATAAATCGCGGTCAGTATTGAAATGTGTATAAAGAATTTATTGGGCATACTTGAGGTATAATGAGAGTGTTTCAACTCTGAGATCTTGCCAAAGTTCTAGCTCGATGAAGTATAACCTCGTACGGCCTCCGACTATGCATGACCTTGGAAGCACTCTCTCTGCTTGCGGAGCGGTCGAAAAGCGAAATTCTTGTGGCCTCCAATTTAGTCTATAATCCTGGCCTTCATGCTGTGTTAACTTCAAATTCATATATTTGACTGGCGAGGTTTGAAGACATAGTTAAAAAAACGAAATCCCATGCCTGCTCTAAGGATCTTATTGACTAAGATGTCGCCCGTTGTAATAGACTGCACAACGAAGATGTCCTCCTTTAGTCTTAGCACGTAAATGAAACCACCGTGTTCTATGTCTTCGTTGAATGACCACTCGTCGTCGATTTCCAAGGAGGAGAAGGGCAGAAACGCCCCAAGATGCCGGTAGGGACGATCTCTGGGGGCCGCCATTTTGTCGCAAGTGTAGCAGTGTCGGTATCATGGGGCAGTCAGTCATGAACCGACTTAACGGGCTGACTACCCAATAATTACTCATGTGTGTCTGGGTTGACAAAGGGATTACTACGCGCCGGCCGCTTTCGATTTTGAATGGGTGTCTTGAAAGCTCGGCATGGCGATCTTTGTTTGAGTCCTCAGACAAATATTACAATGCCGGTTGCTTTATGCATCACAGTGGGTCTATACCAGGTACTCAGGTAGCGTATCTTAATGACCGTATTCTTGTCTGCTAATGTCTAACTCGCAATGCGTATTTATACTGAGCGTAGTTGATAAAAGCGCACCAACGGGTTTCATGGGTCAAGAACGAATTGCACCTAAGCTAAAAATCTAACTACTCAACAGCTGAAATTTTACTCTCACTTGTACCAAAATTTATTAAGCTGTTAAAAACAAGGCCAGCTGCGACAGAAAAATCCTCATGAAGGACCGCATGGTGTTGAGACATATATTTGAGTGTGGCTGATGGCTCGTCTTGGCCCTCGAGGGCGAGTCAACTATTCAGGTCTACAACTCCATTTGTATCCGCTCATACCCTTCGATCGCAGTCCGCTTGAGGTTAAGCCCTCGCAGCTCTCTTAACCTACTAAACTAAACCAACATAGTTACTACTTGGTGGAGAGCATTTAAATCATGTCACAACCCTCACGCTCCTATTCATTCTCCAGTGAAAGATTGGGTGTTTTAGATACCAAATACATTGCGCTCATATGCTATCCTATAGTACACTATTGTATGCAAAATTCCTATGTGCCCAAGCCGTCCTTTTTTTTATCCTGCTTTCCTTTACAACTCTTTCTTGCCTGAAACAGTCTTCTTTTTTAGAGAGCCAGGTGGTGCCTTAAGTCCCGCAAAGACCAGTGCTGAAACGATCACAAGCCCTACGGAGCCCATCGTATACGCCAGCTCTCTCCCAGCCCACCAGTAGACGCTGGTGAACAAGATCGGCCCCAAGCCCCTGCCTAATTGGCCCCAGCTTCTTAGAATTCCGAGCTTTCCGCCGCGTTCGTCAGCGCCTGCCTCAAAACTAGCCAGTGTGTTCAAGCCGCTGACAACCGTGGCCGATGTCGTGGCCAAACACGTAGCGGCCACATAGAGAGAGCCGACAGTATTTGCGCGCGTGAGAATCGCAAACGCAAGTAAGCAAGCGCCTACGCCCATGCGCACTGTCAGTAGTGGTGGCAGACGACGTGTAACGCCTCCCTGCAGAATTGAGGCCACAAGACCGATATAGCCGAGCAGCCGTCCATTGTTGGCGGACGTGTACTGAAAGAGATCGTAGGTCATGAAAGGCAAGGAGAATTCCATGCCGGAAAAGAAGAGTAGGAACAGGAAGTGCACCGCGTTGAGTAAGGTATGGGAATTCGTACGCGTTGTCGTCGTAGATTTGGTGGCCGTTTTAGGGTCGTTCTTCTCTGTTTTCAACGGTAGCGTTTCCGGAAGGGCGAGGTATAGATACAGCGTCTCGGTGACGATGAGCGACAGCGACACGGCAGCGGCGGTTGCGAAGGGATTTGCGGCGACTGTGCCGATGGAACTCAGATATGCGCCGAGAGCAGGACCAAAAGTGAAGGCAATAGAGAAGCATGCGCCGATCAGAGCCATTGTCGAGCCGCGGTTCTGTTCATCGGATATATCAGTTGCGATGGCGGTGGCTAACTGCACGTTGCCCTCGGACAAGCCGCCGACGATGCGCGATGCCAAGAACGTCCTGAAGTCGACGGCGACGACCCAAAGCAGCACAGACAAGATGTTTCCAGCCATGCTGGCCAGAAGCGCGGTTCGCCGGCCATGCTTGTCGGAAAGATGCCCGATGACGGGAGACGCGACAGCTTGCAGAAGGGAAAAGAGACTGCCCAGGGCGCCTCCCAGCAGGACAATGTCGTACCTCGAGTCGATGGGTCGCGAGAAGGACGACTTGTAGGCGTTCAAGCCGTCGAGTATGCGGGCGAGGACCGTGGTCCGCGAACCTGGGCCGGCTTCGCTATTGCGGTAGAACTCGAGAAGCTTCGGGAACAGCGGCAGGATGAAGGTAAACGAGATCTGCAAAACAGAGCAAGGCCGTCGTTAGCATGCAACCGGCGCTCGCTGCCAGCGACTAAGGAGAGGGCAGGGCGCCTACCAAATCCAACAGCAGCGACACGAAGATGACCTTGAGCACCTTCTTGCGCAGCGAGGCATCTACCGCCGCCATTGTAGCGATATCAAAAAAGGAAAATATAGACTAAGAAGTCATGACAGTTGTGGAAAGGGACAGCTATCCTCTACTGTGATGCTTGCTGCAAGCCACAGGTGATGTAACCTCTGATGTGATGATGTCGACTTTAATTGTTGCGGCGCTTGCTGCAAGGTATAGCCCGGCTAGGCTAGGCAATGCACCACGGTGTCGGTTCCGGACCCTGTCTTCTGAGTTGCGTGGCAAGCGTGGCTCAGCGGATGCCTGTGCCGTTAGGTGGCTGAACAAGTAGCACATCCGGAGTTTTAGCGATGCCCGCCGTGAAATGCCCGTGCTAGGGCCCTTGCCAAGATCCGTGCTTCTCCCGTCTTATGTCACCATTACCCTGAGATGATTCAGGGTGATCCAGAGACCCGTTCTCTTGGCATAGAGTGTTGTGTGCAAGCGGTAACACCGCAAATCTCGGAGTGGAAAAAACCCAAATGAAACAAATCATCAGCCGCAGCACCAGTCCGAAGGACGGCAACCGATGCGAAATACGGGATTCGCTTTAGCGTGGATTACGGCTCAACAAGACTACCGCTTGTCCCAAGCCCCTCAATGCGAGCCACGAGCGGCTAAGTCTGAGGTTCTGCAGGACAACCTCTTTAGCGTCGGCAGTGGAGGCTGTGTTAGTCAGTCATCACTCGCCGAGAAGTTATCGAATTCTATATCCAGGTATCTTCTGTCTTCGATTTTCGTGTGGTTGTTTTTGCATTACCCCGCCAAGGGCCTTGGCACCGACCACAGTGATGGAACAATATGTACAAGTATTTCGGTTTCGGTATCGCGTCGTGCTTTTCTATATACTTAAGTACAGATTAATCGACTGATCAACTCGGAGAGCCAAGCTCATGAGGTGACACCCACCAAGTTCCCGCGGCCATTGTGTGGAGTAGGCTCTAACTGCACTAATAGCATCTCGGCAAGATTGATGTCCCGGTATACTAAAGTGTTGATTGGTCAGTTCGGACAACATTACAGGAGACCGCTGATTGGTCGGTTCGTACAATATGACAGGAGAACATACAAAGTAAGCATTCAGCTCATGTTACCCACGGACTCGTCAGAGCACAATGCATTAGTTCGCGATCGAATTGCCCGGGGGTGTCACCGCCAATATGGGTACGGCCGCAAGGGTGCTAAACGCCGTTTATTTTGGTGTCCGTCATGGATTTCATCGTTGGTTCACGATCTCGAATGACTATTCCTGCCATAACAACCCGGTACATTTCAAGGCTACTACTATTGCCATGGTAATTTCGCTAGTTTCGATCAAGAATTAGTTTGAGTAAAATTACACACGCTATCTATATATATCAAATCCTAGCTATACTATATCAATACAGCTTCCAAGGCAGTTTTAGAACAATTCGGTCGTTAGACACCACATCACTCGCCCACTATATACAAATACCTAGGCCCAGTATGAGCCGGAGATATTCATAATGCATGATTAATGAGACAACCGCTATTGGTTGATCGTCGTAGCGAGTAACCTCAACAGGTAGGTCTCACCAAAAGGTAGATACCAAACCAAAATACTCGATCTTCCTGGCGTCGGAGAGGGCGAGCGAATTGCGGTTCTTAATTCAAGACTAGGTTGCAAGCGACGGGATGTGCTGCTGCGAGGCATGCTTGTTTTTTTTCTCCTATCGAATAACGAGTAGTCGATGACATAAACACGGCCAGTGATTGGACATCAGAAACGGAGCCGGGGACGGGCAGGACCCGAGAACGGGTACCGCGGAACAGGATCCCCATAATTGAGCTTGTGTTTTTGAGCGTTGCCTAAAATCTAGTTTGGGTCGATGTGCTACGGGCCGGTAACTAATCTACGTAGCCTTTCACACATCGGTGCCCAGGGTAGACCAGACCATAAAATTGCAAGGAGTGGTTTTTCGTGCTAGTTTAAGCCGAACGGTACAAAAGCGGGTTTCGCTCTACACAGCCGATTTCCGCGAGATGCCCTAAGCCTCAACGCCCGCTCAGTTGGTCTTGGAGACAACAGGAGAATTCCAAATTCAATTGCACATTGTTGCCGACCTACTTACAACCACAGAGACGGTGTGTTGCTACTTGAGGCACCCATGCATGCAGAACCCTGGCTATTCTCCGGAATCATGTTACTTAGCCATATTACACAAAGAAGGATTTACTTACCATCTCCTAATAGGAGGGGTGTAGGAGCTGAGGGCCGGCTAGAGTATAAGAGATCAGGAAATCCATCAGTGTCACTGTCGTAGTTTGCAAGCACTATCAGTCATTCAAGTTCAAGACCAAGTCAAGATCTTCGAAACTACCATCCAATCAAAATGAAGTTCACTGCTCTCTTCTTTCCTGCCGTCGTGCTGGGTGCTGCTTGCCCATATGGCGCTTTCCAACCTGAAGAGCCGACTGATAGTACGTGAAGCATTTAAGTTTTCGTATGGTTTCACATATGGATTGAGGTTGCTAACTGATATAGCTCGTGGTGTTTGCCCTATGCTCAACGCCCTCGCGAACCACAACTTCCTGCCTCACAATGGTCGAAACATCAACGAGAACCAGACTGTGAATGCATTGCAAGACGCCTTAAACTTGGACAGAGATTTTGGTAAATTCCTGTTCACAGCAGGCCGTCTGTCTAACCCCAAACCCAATGCGACCACTTTCGACCTTAACCATCTCGATCGCCACGACCTATTCGAACACGATGGAAGTTTGAGGTATGAATTCACCCCATAGTGAATTGTATAAAGCTTCAACTAATGTATATTACATAGCCGACAAGACGCTTTCTTCGGCCAATGGAGCCGGTTTAACCAGACTGTCTGGAACTGGACCAAGCAGTATTATACCAGTGACATTCTGGATGTTCAAATCGTCGCCAACGGCCGCGCGCAACGCCACACGCGCTCGAACCTTACCAACCCCGACTACTCGCTGTCAGAAGTGGGCTACCAGTTCAGTGTAGCCGAGAACTCTGCTATCCTGTCCATCCTCGGAGACAAGTTTACTCAGACATGCCCCATGAAATTCGTCGACTTCCTGTTTTGTAAGGATATCTCCACTCCGATTTCAAAGGCTACAAGCCGTGGCATCTTAGACGTGCATAGAAACTAACATGCTCGCGTACGCAACAGCAAACGAAAAACTACCCTACGAGGTCGGCTGGAAGAAACCTGATACTCCTATCAGCTTGGCGGATCTGATCAAGACATTCGGGTACGCATTCCACAACCTTTCATTCTTACTGTTTACCCTCATGACCTTTACTAACTATTAATCTCGAATAGTGATATTGAGGCGGCGACCGCGTTTCCCCCTCGCCCTGCTCCGGATAACAGCACCGAAATCTTTAACTAGATATGCGGACGGCAGAACTTCCAATATCAACTACCAAGCACGCGATGCAACTAGGTAGTAAGAGAAGGACTGGAGTAGAAAGCGTGTTTATATGGTTATTGGGTTCTAATTAGCCGATATTTGTCGTTACAGCCCAGCAAAGACGGTCGGTCATCCAATTAAAGAGCCAGTTATATTCACAGCTAGAGTGCTGTCAGTTGTGCGGCAACGACATCTGACATTTCCTATCATGATTTTGCGAGAACACCCCCACCAAGTTCTTGAGCCAGTTATTTAGATTTGTTTTGCTTTCATATTGTGTAAATTAGTCAGTAACCTACTAGCTTGGACAAATCGAACCGATGCCGCTAGTTTCTAAGAACTCTATTAAAATTGTTGCTGGAACATGGATCCAACGTAGCAATGAATTCCGCGGACCCCGCGGAAGAGACAACCACTGTCGAGCTCATGTAGTGTGGTGCCCTTTTTGTCCCCTTTTCTAAAGTGGGCAATAGACCCAGCTAGCCATAAACCTAATTCACTGAGAACAAACTCCAACAGGAAGTCTGGCGAGCAGCTCGATCGGAATTCCGGCAGGTCCGACATTTAGAACAGCAGCCAGACAAATTTACAGGCCAGGGGCCGAGCAGGTGAGCCAAGTTCAGGTGGGTCAGGGGCTATCAACGTGGACAAAGCGGTGTGTTTAGTTCAAGGAACTAGTCACATCTCGCAACTATTCATGGCCAACTACCGGATCTAAGTGCACTCATCCAGGATGTATCTTGAGGTATCATCTAGTTCTTGACTTTCCACATGGGTTATGTGACAGTCTATTACAGGTGTATGAGCATGCTGCCGGAGCAGAGGTCTCGACTGACTTCTTCCAAACTTGGAAAATTAGAGGTTCCCTCTTGCCATTTCCAATCGCATAGGAAATCTTATTCAGTTTATTCAGTATATTTCAATACCTGCTCCCCGGAGCAGTTTTCTAAGCGGATTTTTCGCCGATCCATACACGAACTGCATTGGGAAGGTAAAAGCACACTATTACAGGGACACGGATGATGTCTCTCTACGCAACAATGTCGAGCTAGCCATGATAAACCATAATGCACTCCCGTCATAGAATTTTGATATATCCCATCATCTTTGGGACTTTGTTAGTTATTGGCATCTTGATGTCCAGCTCTGTATAAAAACCCTGATACGAGAATGAATCCGCCCAACCAATTTTACAAAATGCGAGATATAATGGAGGGCTGCGGCTATCCTCAAGTCTTTCCAGTGAATTTAGCCTTTCTATTTTTGGCTATAGTCTCTCGAGATTCTAGTTTGTCTCCTTTT
Source organism: Xylaria scruposa (assembly GCA_022385635.1). Classification (NCBI taxonomy): domain Eukaryota; kingdom Fungi; phylum Ascomycota; class Sordariomycetes; order Xylariales; family Xylariaceae; genus Xylaria; species Xylaria scruposa. Next base: position 56,385 of record MU280257.1, on the reverse strand, counting down.
AGTACTGTTCATCGTCTGTGATCTATTATCACTGTCTTGTAGTAAATAGTTCGCTTCTATCGCCGCTTACCACTCTGCTGTCTTGTAGAATAACAGTGTATTCACTGGTATGCAATTTAGCCACTTGCCCCTATATAACCCCTTTCGAGGTTTACATGATTTCTCTTCCGAAATCAATTGATGATATAGCACTCGGTATAAAAGCTCAGACCTAGTTCTGACACTATTAGAAACTGAGTTATACTCAGGTCGTTTGTCAATCGATTATCTAATGCGTACTGTTCTCGACAGAGAATAAGTCCACGTGCATCGGGTAGAGAGGTAGATGGGTGTTTTATTTAACAACCTCTGAGTCTTACGTGACCGCTGCCGTGCTCTATATTATACATTAGAATACTTAGATGCGTACTAAACGCTTACTTTAGACAGCTAAGTGGGTTGTAGGATGTAGTCGTGTGCTTTTTACCTGCATGGCTTTTGCCTCAGATGATCGTAGCTACGATTCAATAACGATATTCATCGATGTGCCGAAACGGATGAGCATATCCCCTTTGCGTCTCAAGGCGAACAATTTCATTCAAGATATTGGATACCGGATGCCTCGAAGAGTAAAGTTGGTAACAGGGAGTGAGTTTCGCTGCTAGTAGGGATATCCTTATCTCCCAATTAGCTGCATGACCGTTATCGTTACTCGTGCAAGTTAGCTGTCAGGAAATCCAGATAGGTAGATGATTATACTTGAACAGGCTATTCCAAAGTGCACTAATTTACGTCAACCGCTGGGCAATAAGGTTGCGCAACCTATTTAGGGAAGGGATACCCTATTTAGCATCGGTGGGCCGATCCGTTACGGTCCGCTAAAAACCTTGAATAAGTCTGTTATTAGGCAGGAAGTTGTATAGACATTATTATATGCACCTTATATAAAAGCAAACATACAATTACGACCGGTAAGGTTTGCGATTTGTGGTTGCCCGTGAGGGCCTTCAATGTACTCCGCGGAAGGAATAGCTACACGAGCACACGACGAAACTTGCCAAAGCTCAAGCACTTGAATTGAAAATTCCTCGTTCACATGGTTAGTAGTCAATGCTCATTCCAGATAGATAGGCTGAGACTGAAGGAGCGGCATTGTCGTCATTCATCTTAGAATGATACACGGATCATCCCTCTGCCACCTTAACATACTTAAAAGGATAGCAGGTACTACATTGAAAATAGTTTAACTCGACGCGGTAGGGTGCATTATACGTAAGTTTAGGTGCCACGGACAAGAAAAAGTCGAACAAAACCTTGCCTAGAATACAACTACTATCGTCACCATGAAAGCTTAATATCAATGATGAGGAAAAGCAGGAGTTGCAATGGGAACTTTGGATATAAATAAAGCACACCTCCTCCCATCTAGATCTATCCCCCACAACCTCGACCACACAACAACATCAACACAACAACATCAACACAACAATATCATCATAACAACAACATCATCTCCAATATTACCTAGCTCGACATCACTATTTTCCTATCCGTTCCAATCCGACATCTTCATCTCAGTATAACCCGGATCCACACATTTATCTCCAACTCAAGTCAAGATGATGTTCGCCAACTTCCTCGTCATCATCTTCATCGTGGCGCTCTCTGCCACTGGATTAGCTGTCTCTGGGCCAGCTACCACCGAGCCGGCCAATTCCACCGAGTCGGTTACCACCACTGGGTCAGCTGCCACTGAGTTGGCTGGCGGCGATTTGAATACCGCCAGGTTAAGGCATTGCCACACGGGCAGTATCTACTGCGGCACAAATCTACTCAAGATAGGTAAGACTCGCATTGTCTCTCCGCGCTCAGAAACATACTATTGAAATCACGTCACTTTGACTGATGAAAACAAACTATTGAGAGACAATAACGATTGCTAATGCACTTAACAGAAGACTACACCACCAAGATAATCGTCGGTCTCCGGGCCCACAACATATCCACAGAAGACTACAATATCAAAAACTCTCTGTGGGCATGTGTAGACCGCGACGAACTTGAATACATAGAGCTGTGCACTGTCGGCTGTGTCGGTGGTGATAATAAACAAGAAGACTACTGTGACTCGAAGGGTGGTTCCAGTTTAGGTGGATTCACGAGCTTGTTGTAGCATTCTGAAAAGAGTAGCAATATATTGCAACTTTGTTATCAGACAAGATCAATTCCAAAGGCGTGACTTGTTTCTAATGTCAATCTGAGAGTTAGCCCGCATTTTGTCCCGGTTTTAGACGCCTGTATCGTACTGAAATCATGTCCACTGCATGAGCTATCCTAGCAAATCATCCGCATTCGGAACACTTGACTGTTCTGCTCATGACACAGACTTTTTAAGTCTCCGGTCGTAGAGTTAAACGCGTAAGGATGATCTCGACTTGTCTGATTTTTTGGCGGCGCTACCATTCATGGTACAGCAGGGCCCCTACCTTGCCTATTGAATCATCGAATGAATACCTAGCCTCGGACTCTCGGTTAGGTGACGTAAACTAGCCTGCAGCAAGGGGGTGACGGTACTAACACACAGACCAGCACATTGGTGCCGCAGCGTTTACTCAAGGACGAAACCTAAACGCGGGAGGTCATCGGAGGCCCGTCACAGGATTATAATCGCCCAAGCTTTAGACATGAAAAGGCCGCACAGATATGGTATATGTCAAGTAAGATTGATACAGGATACCGATTAAATCACCTCACCCCTAGTTCCTCTGACACTCTCCCACAATTCTTCCACGGGAGGAAGAACATGATCAGGCAGTGGTCCCTTCCGAATGAAAGCTACATTCTCGATGACCTGCTCAACTTTGCTTGCGCCAAGTAACACACAATCATCATCCGTCAATTTCGAATAATGAAAGATCCAGCGAATTGCCACTTCGAGCGGCGTCAAACCCAAAGCTTTGGTGTCGGTGTCAAATTTCTTGACTGCGCTCAATACGTCTTCGGTGCCGTACATCTGCTGTATGTACTTCCCCAGAGGATTGTCGTCTCCCATCCTTGTCCCGGCATGCTGCCCATTCACGAATTTGCCAGTCAAGAAGCCGGCAGCTACCGCCCTATCGAAGCATTTTCTGTCAACGAAAAGCTGCACCTATTGTGCTATGAAATGCAGGTCGCAGAAAGCGGGCAAACTAACCAAAATGCGACGAATTTCATATTATGAGCCCGTAGGATTGGTAACAGCTTCGTCTCCATACCACGGGATATCACGTTATAAGTGCCCTGGTAATAACTGGGTTTAGACCACCCATTCTGTTCGCACAGTCGGAGTATATTCTCAAGCATCTCCGGCTGCACATTCGATACCCCCCACTAAAGCAAGAAGTATCGTTTAGCTGGAACATCGCGAAAGACGTAGAACCGCGCGTTCAATATTAGACACTCACAGTCCGGCAATGACCTTTCGCTATTTGCTCCATAAATCCTTGAATTTGCTCCTCCAGCGGTGTGGCGGGGTCGCCACGATGCACATAGAGTACATTGACCTACCCATAGTGTGAACGGTTTGGACTGTCAATATTGGATATTATCAAATATTAGGCACTTACACCCTCAGGTCGCTGAAGACGCTGCAAGCTCGCGTCAGCGGATTTAGAGATGGCCTCAATTGTCAAGTCACCACTTCCATCCGTTGCCGTGTCCGTATACACCTTTGTGTCGATGACGAAATCACGAGTCAGTTCTCTCGCCTCGCCGAGAAGCTGTTCCGATCGGCCGGGATTGCGGGGAGGATAGCGAGCTCCCGTGTCGAGACGAGAGATACCAAGATCCCGAAGCGATCGCAGGAGGTGCTTGACGGAATCCACATCTTGGAATGTGCTCCCATCTAGCCCAAGGCCACTAGTCCCGAAAACAATTTGAGGTGCCATTTAGAGAGACCGTAATTGCTCGATAGAAGTAATATGATGTGCCATTCATGTGCACGAAGACAGCGCAACTGAGGGGTTTAAATAGCCATTTCAAGTCAAATAAGAGTTGCACATCCGTCTTCTCTCACGCATATTTGTAAGCCGTCGTCGCGCCGTGTCGTTTGATATATCCACCAGGCTACCTTATAGCCCTATAGTGCGGCGATATGCCCAAGCTATCCCACTAGCGTGTGAAGAACCTCCCGACGGCGGGTGAAGCGGAGGGTGGGACGGAGGATGCAACGGAGGGTCACCATGTGGATCTTCAATTGCTGAGCCCGGCCTCCAACCCCGGCCTCCGCTCCACGACAACCTCAAACCCCGACGGCGAAGGCAGTCCAACCTATCTACTACGTACGTCAACCGACCAATTTCATTACCTCTAAGCTTCTCGCAGCTTGACGCCATCTACGCAGTTTTGCCATCTCAGCATCTTCATATAACAACATTCAACGCTTGCAATGACCACCATACCACTGCCAATACCAATCCAAACCCCATTCAGCTGCAAACCAGAAGGGCCCAGTTCCAACCAGATGGCAAGCGGAACAGCGGCGAGATAGTTTACGACTGTTACTACCCATGCAGCCACAGATTGTCTTCCGAGACCACGAAGCATTCCGTTTGTGAAGCAAATAAATGCATCAATTACTTGGAACACGCTGACAGCCAACATGGTCTTGGCAGCCATAGCGCAAACGATGGGATCATCCGAGAAGAATTGCGGTAAGTGGTGTCTGAGGGAAAAAATAATGAGGCCATCAAAGCAGCCGATCGCTGTGAAAACGCATCCGTAGAGAACGGCTGCTCGGCGAGCTGAAGTTAATAATCCAGCTCCGATAAGATGCCCAATACGGGTGCTGATCCCAACGCTCACTGAAAATGGAATGTGCCATGACACGACAGATATCGTCGTAAGTACCGTCTGAGCCGCGAGACTGTAAGAAATCAAGAGTTAGAGACCGCTACCAACTCTAAAGGCCCAGCCCCTTTTGGGGTATCAGGCTGGGCCATGCGAAATAGGAACGGGACACTTACTGGTTCGTGCTCAAGTACGACGTACTGAAAGCTACAATCTCAAAGGCACCCCATTCTGCCAAATTCACAAGAGATCCTGCAGCAGAAAGCTTGACCACGGGTCCCCATTTGGAAAAGGTCAAGGCGGTTCGAGAGAATCCTCCCCAGCATTGGTGTGACCACCGCCCAGCAGGACTCACAATATAGAGCACAAGTAGGGTCGGGCGAAGATTATTAGTGAGTGCAGTGCCAAGCGCTGCACCTGCAAGGCCCATTCCCAACTTGAAAGCGAACAACCAGCTAAGTAGAGCATTGACCGGGGTACACACGATCAGGATACACACTGCAACCAGGTTAGTATTTGTTTTATCAAGAAAGCTCTATTATCGATTTGGGGTTATATCGCAACATTCAAGGTACGAATCTTTTTTCACTTCTTGACAACGCCTCAAGGAACAAGAAGATAGTTCTCTAAATTACTTACTAGCTGCTTTGAAGTCCCCTTGTGCTTGAAGGAACCGTTTCAGCGCCTCAAATGACGCGTAACCTGGCATGCCGATTATACTAACACGTAAGAAAGTTCCAGCCATAACAGCTAGGTGGTGCTGCTTTACGAATAATGACAATATCCACGGCGAAGCAGCCCAGATGGCTCCAATCGGCACGGCAGTGATTGCCATGATAATCAACATACGCTGGACGTGTATGCCAACACCAGTGAGACTCCCAGAGCCGTAGGCTTGGGCGCATAAGGTATCTAGAGCGGTAGCCATACCCTCAAACGCGGCAAACCCAATAATGTTCATGGTAGTCATGCCAATACTAGCAGCTGCTAGGTCATCGGCGCTCAGGCTATTATAATACTTAGTTAACAATGCCCACTTGTGGTAAGACTTACACGAGGTTCGGGGAGCCTGCAGAAGTAGCGAGAGCAGAATATGCGCACTGAGGCAATTCGTGTCTCTGAGAAATGCAAAAGGGCAATAAAGAACTTTATCTAACTTACTGTCCAGAAATGAAAGTAACGATGATACACCATGAATATTGCAGAAGATAGGTGGCAATAAGTGGTACAGAGTACCGCAGAAGCAGCCATAGTTCTGACCATCTATCTTCTGTAGTCGACGAGACTATGGCTTGGGATGACGAATCAGCCAAGAGCGGTGTGGACTCAGAGGGCGGGAGATGTTCGACAACTCCATCACGCACCTCGTCCGATGCTGTAGAGTGGTGTACCATGTTTTCAATAGACTTCAGTATCGTGACCCAACTCACGCCGAAGGTTTATTATTGATGATGGTGGTCAGACCGTCAGATGCTAGGGTGCCGGGAAAAACTAGCGGCGTTTTTAAAAGTAAATTGATGGCCCACAAAAGATATCGATATTACTAACCACAACTAGGCTATAACTTACCGGGACTGGTGAGGATTTTCAATGTTCCAAGATTCTTCTATATAAGCCCATCTAAACGCACAGGCCGCATTACTTACACTGCTCGGTTTCTCGAGACTGAACAAGAGCACGAGCTTAGGGATATAGTAGCTACACTATGTAGCAGACATGAAGGACGCAAGTTCAGCGTGACAGTCGTTGCTTAAAAAAAGTATAAATCGGAATGAGACTTAGGAAAGCGTCATGATTCACGTTTCGCGGGGGTTCGTCGGAAGACATATCAACATCTGACTGCACAGCAAGCCAATACCCCACCTTCAATTACTTATAGATCATGCCGGTTTCCGTACTATATAGCGCCACGTACATTAGTATACCCTATCATTTCGAAAGGAAAGCACTGAGGCGTCTTAAAGCCACAATATCTAACTCAATACTACAGGGATGCTCTTATTAGATAGGAGTAATACAACATATATTTCCTTGTTTCTTCTCTTCATCGGAAGATGGCCCTGTCCGTACCATTACGTGTGAGCTTTATCGGGACTCTATACTTGAGGTAGGCAATAGACACTTATTGTTGCACGAAGGAATCTAAATATCTTGGTAGACGCTCTCAGGCTATATATAAGTAGTCTCTGTGAGCCTGTGCCTTGTGGCAAGTTCGAATGAGAAGCACATAGCTAGAATTCACTTCTACCGGTGTTAGAATATCTCACTACTTCACAAACCTGACTATAAACGGTTCGGACGTATGCATCGGCTCATACCCTAATAGGTAGCTAATTCATTACCCGGCGACGACTGATCGTACCGGTTTAAGGCATCTACTGCGTTGAGTTTATGGCCAAGCACTTTCTGATGAAGCTAAATGCTTTATGTAGATGAGCTTTGAAGTCGACAAGTAGTTCGATAAACTGGAAAGCTAAACGATAAATCATAAAGAGTACTGTAGATGACTCAGCCATGTCTCACCAAGAACACGAGACGGGCTATAATACACCCGATCGGATCGTGCTACCAGTCTTTGATAGGCCTCAACACTGCCCAATGCAACTAAGCGTATCACTTATGAAGTTTAGATTAGACTAAATGCAACTAACGTCGGCTGTCGCTTGATAATTATCCTAGCGAAACACAGGCACATCTTATTCGTGACGCTCTCTTGGCTTGCCTGGCTCCCATTCTTTGTCACAGTCCGGTTCAGATGGTGGGCTTATGATGTGAATAAAGATAAGAATTAGTGAAGTTATAGGTGATAAAATAAATGCGATAATAGTATTGCATTATACTTGAAAATTGCTAGCACCCAATATTAGAGGAACCCCCAACTAATTGTTTTCTCCTATTTTGCCTGGGAGCCCCACGACAGCCTGATGGTTCGCACTATCCATTTGCTCAAGGAGCCCATCCAGGGCTCCGCGATCAACTTTATATCATGCGTATAGTCATATGAATGTGAATTTCAGTACGACACTTCAGTTTCCAACCTACTCGTATCGCCTTGTTACCCGGAACAAAAATACAAGGCAAAGATCTGCAACTAGAAGCCGTGGACCTTCCGCCTTAGATGAAAGGGGATAAGGGCTTCACTCATATACTATAAAAGTTAATCGCAATTCGAAGTGGGTGTTCTTGGGAGGCTGACCTCGGCGAGGAGGGACATGGTTTACTACTATTCAGCTAAGCCTCACGCCTCTTCAACTAGTCATACATCTTAATGACTTGCCAATCCCGTCTACATGGATCCAAAGTCAGAGGCCCTTTCCAATCACGCATCTTGGCCGTGTAGAGGACCAGAGAGAATAGAAACCGGGCTGTCTGCAAACACTAGACCACCTCCTCATACCAAGCTGTGAGGGCTCTGTACCTGAACCCATGCGCGAACCGCCACGATGTAATCATGAATCGTAATATCATACTTAATATATCCCCTGACGATGACATATGATTCACGCCGTTTGTCTTACTTTTGACAGGCAGTTCATGTGTTAAAGCATTTGCTACATATAACATGATCAAAAAAGTATCCAGAGAATGTGACCGGCTTTATGAATTGGCTTAAGACATTATACGCCCCTATTTTAGACATAAATTTTCTTTGCTATTTCGCATCGTATGGTTAAGCAATACGAAGAAATTAATCTAACTTTACAAGCTGAAAGAAGCCATAACGATAGGAATAATTTCAAGAACGATGAGAGTCTAGACTGACGTTCGTGCGATCAACTAAATCAGAGAAGCATCGCACAAATTAGGCGCAGAATTACCTATATTGTCATTGATATGCTAGATCTTATGAGCCGCAAATGAAATCAGAAAATCCTAGGGGCTCGGACATAGCTATATCCAGAGCAAATCCATAGTGTGGCTTTCAGTATGCTCTTCTGTATCAATCGTGAAATGTCGCAGAGAGATGCATACGCAGAAAGCTCTTGGCTACAGGACACTCGCGGCGGGGTCATCAATTAACCCTGTATTTGCAGGGAATGTGAGAGAAATGAGATGAGATAATATATGTAGGACGGGCGGAAAACCGGCTTCGAGCGGTCCAATGCCCACTTCCTAATTCTCACTAGATGGCTGGCAACAATATCAACAACACCAACTAAACTCAGCTCCTGCATGTGCGGCGCCGCCTTGGTGAGCTGATCGTACTGGTGCCAAGTCTCAACTGTTACACTATTATAGAAATGGCGGGCGGGGGTGGCGGACATGCGCTCTTCTTCTCTCATTCTTATAACTGAATACCAATATATTTACTCGTGAGCTCTACGTGGTTTCAGTACGAACGTGGCACAGTAACTACAAATACTTATAATACGAACACCTGCGAGCCACATCCAGAATGAAGCTTGCCGTCTTCTCCGCCCAGACCTATGACAAGTTCTTCCTAAATCAACCGCGGGCGAATGCCTTGCTCAACCCCTCCGACGAGGTGCAGGCGGCCGTCTCGCCCGAGCCCGACACCAGCATCGAAATCGTATATCACAACTTCGCGTTGAGTGACGAGACTGTGTCCCTCGCTGCGGGCGCAAGTGCCATATGCGTCTTCGTTAACGACACACTGTCCGAAGGTGTGCTCACCTCTCTGCACTCGCTAGGCGTGCGCGCCATCCTCCTGCGCTGTGCTGGCTACAACAATGTGGACCTCGAGGCCGCCGAGCGCCTTGGACTGTTCGTCGCCAATGTGCCCTCTTACAGTCCCGAGGCCGTGGCCGAGTTCGCTGTTGCTCTGGTGCAGACCTTGAATCGTAATACACACCGCGCCTACAACCGTGTGCGCGAGGCCAACTTCTCCCTCGACGGCCTCCTCGGCCGCACGCTACATGGCAGGACCGTGGGCATCATCGGCACAGGTAAAATTGGCGTGGCGTTCGCGCGCATTATGCGAGGGTTCGGTTGCGAGCTGCTGGCGTATGACCCCTTCCATAGCGACGAGTTCGCGAAGTACGGCGAGTACACTACGCTAGAGAATCTGCTCTCCCGCGCCGACATCGTCAGCCTACACTGTCCGCTTATCGAAAGTACACGCCATATCATAAACAAAACGACACTGAGCCAGATGAAGAAGGACGCGATACTGGTGAACACGTCCCGTGGAGGCTTAGTGGACACCAAAGCCGTCATCGCTGCGCTGAAGAGGAAACATCTTGGCGGACTTGCGCTCGACGTATACGAGCATGAGCGCGCGTTATTCTATACTGACCACTCCGGCACCATAATTGACGATGACGTCCTTATGAGGCTGGTCACGTTCCATAACGTTATAGTCACAGGACATCAAGCTTTTTTCACGGATGAAGCATTGCATGAGATCGCTGACGCTAGTCTTCAGAATCTGGCAGATTTCGTGCATGGGCGAGAATGCAAGAATGCATTGGTCCAGCCTAACCAGGAGCAGGGTGCAGCGCCTATAAAGCGTGCCAGGAGTGACACCATCCCGATTCGGATTTAGGTGTCCTGGGCCATTATTCAGTATAGACAAGCAGAACGACAGATTCGGTCAGAAAGAATGGGAAGATAACAAAGCGTCGGCTGAGACAGAGCCGAATAGGCTAGAAAAGTACGAACCTCCTAACAGCAGTTGAACTTGGAACTTAGCAGACGACAGATATGTCTTATAAATGAATGATGATCATCTCCCTTCAATGTGAGTTGCATGGACTATAGCTATAAGTTGACGCCGTGTTTTCATTATTCGAAGAAATTACGAGCTTGAAACAGGTATAGCTCACCCATATTAGGGCCCATTTTGTATAGGTCTCATTGCGGCGATTATTCTTGCCATTGAGTAGGGAATCTACCTGGTAGATGCTTCTTTATGTAACCACGTATCTCTTCTTCTCTACTAAGACGCCATCCTTATCAACGCGAATCTGCTCAGACCAGAACTTGACTTCGACGCCGAATTCCGTCACGTCCGGTCCAAGAAGCGCGCTCGTGCTATTACTCCATTGTTCCAGGACGACGTTCTCGTCGGTGCCGTACCATAGGATAGTGTACGCTTCCTGGTGTGGGATGGGGATCTCCCTAAATTCAGCTAGTGGAAGGAGGTCAAGGCTGACTTTCGTTGAGCCGTCCGGCTGGGCCGTCTGTGTGACGTTGTCGATCAAGGAGAGCGGCTCTATAAGTATAAGAATTGAAAAGTGAGCAACCATCGCTTGTAATGCTCCCTGACTTTAATGGGGAACAAGGGGTTGGGAGTAGGGGCATGCAATAGCATAGACAGCACCGGAATACGCACTGAGGAGCGCTAGCCAGAGGCCTTCCAAGCAGGCGTAGCAATAATTGGGCGAATAGATGCTGCGCATCGTACAGTAGTCATTTGTAGGGCGATAACTAGTCTTGTTCGTATCCGAGAATCTAGACGGAACAGAGTGAGTGAATACTGGTTTCCTCGATGATTTTGTCCTTAGATGTTAACACTCACGTAGGATATAATCCGTGGTATTTCAGCTCGAAATTAAACCTAGAAGACGTAGTAAGTTTCAGTTCTCGTCAAGAAGACTTGATCACAGCAAAGTAGTAAGGAAACTTACTCTTCCTCAGCGACGCCGTATTCCAGTACTTCAAGGTTGCAGAGCTGAGCGGTCCCTTGTATATTCTCGTTCAACAACGTGAACGATAGCTCATGTTCCCCGGGACTCAGCGCTGAGTCTATTTTCATATTGTAGATGTATCGATCTACTCCGACTTCGGGGTTGATTTCCCATCTCACGTCCTTCCCGTCCACCTCGACGCGCAAATCGCTGCTTGCCGTCATGCCGCTATTTGAATATAGAGTTAGCCGGTCGCGTTCGAGAGACACAATGTTAGGAGTTTAGATCTGTTGTGGGAATAACAAGAGAAGAAAATCTCTCATTAAACAGTCCATACTCCCGAGACAGACCAAAAGGGGGCAGATAGACTTTGGAGTACTAACGAAACACTGAATTGAAGCAGGTAGGTATCGTAGGTCCCTGCGGAAGTAAAAGTGTCGCTCCACTTCTGTGTAGTATTCAGCAATGTCCATGGATACGCCTGTATCGGCATATTGGTGCGCTGGATCTTAGGCTCGCTTGAGGGGTCAGTGTACCACTGTTTCCACGGTACAGAGTCTGGAGACTGAGCAGCGTTGACACCAAAGTAGGCGTAACCTCCCTCATACTCTTCACCGACATCGATTATGGAATGGCCAAGCTCGTGACGGAGAACTGCGGGGCCGTTGACAGGCGAAGCAGTCACGACGCTGAGATAGAGGTTTAGTAGCCAGAACGTCAGCATGAGAAAGACAAGAAGAAATGTACGACCTACGTGAAATCGCCACCTAGTCCTCCATATAATGGGTCATTTCCAAGGAGGATTGGATAATCGCAAGCATCCGTAGAATCACATGCTGCGCGGGCTACTTCTGGTTTGTCGTAATATACACCACGGAGCTCAGTGCCATCACGGTAGAGTCCGTAGACGGTGCTGTTCCCGGACAGGCCATCAGCGATCAAGTAAGAGGAATCTGTTTTGAACAGATATGTACTCACTCAAGTGGTCTCCCACCAACGCCAACACCGCTCTTTCAATATATATGTTAGACGACATGCTGTTGTGCTTGGCCTATAAGTCACAGGTATCACGTACCTCAGCACTAGGCGAAAACCCAGCCCAGAAGTTCATTAAGGGAACAACGTCTGCGAACGTCTGTCCATCCGTGACGTTCATGGCAAGGGCCATCGCATCAGCAAAGAATTTGTCTTTCTCATCTTCAGTATCTACAGCATCATGTCAATAAGGAGACTATATAAAAGCTCATCAATAGATAGTATACACTCACATCCATCACCGAAGAATATAAGGTCAATACGATTGCTTGAAGGCCCAGTCACGATGAGGGGTTGAATATCAAGAGGGGGTGGCGCGACATCCTGTCTCTTCTGAATTGTGCCGGCCTTGCGTTTTGCGAAGCTACCTTCCCATTGATGCTCGCAGAGTTGTGCCAGAGCAATGCTGGCGGCAGTAGTTAGTACGACTAAGCTCTTCATGGCGGAATCGGTGATGTCAACAGGAAAACAAGAGCAGTCTATCGGCTATTCTCCAGCTATTTTATACAACCTAACTCACGAAAGATCGCCCTAGCAGTGATACACTCAAGATCATTGTTCTTGGCTTACTCCAAGAGCTGTCGTCTATGTAACTTACCTTCCGAAAGTGGCATACCGCTGATCTTGGTACGCCTAGTCAATTGGTGGATTTTTCAGTGAATCTCTCCAACTCATATCTTTATCTGTGTGAGCAGCTACCCATATCGAAATGCATTGATCGCTTGCGGCAATAGACACTAGCATCGTCGCTTCTTGGAATCTATCTATGGAGGGGAAAAAACAAAGAACAAGAACCGGAATTACTCGCGAGTAGTTTCCCAAGCCATCTATATGACCATAGCTCAATTACTTATAGACTGACATAGCACATTGTGGACTTATAGAGGCGATCAAAGTCATAATTGAATTCTATATGCTTGAATTGAACATCTTATGCCCAGATACGGTTGACACAACACTGAACCCCAGATTGAGTCAAACTAGATCCAAGCACGAAACAGAATGTTAAAGGTTATAGACATTATAAATAGTTCATAACACATGATTGACGTCCAGACTTATCACGCCTCATACCACGCCTCTAGCGCACCATCCTTAAATACCACAAGCACTCGTAGCAACTTGGACAGCGTCAGCCTCAACCCTGCCCAGCGCAATGGCCTGGTTATTGGTAAGAGTGTTCATCGCCGCAAGGGCGATGTTGAATCCTGCGCCCGCGTGGTCCACGGCCAGGACGTTGACGCTCCGTCCATTGTAGGTGAGCTGCCAGCAGGTTCCGCAGGCGGCCGAGTTCCAACCCGCGACGGCGGCCGCAGCTCCGATGTTGGGGAAGCGCGGGATCTGGCCCTGAGTTTGCCATCCGTACCGTGTGATCAATCCATTCGGGCCATCCGAGCACGAAACAGCCGTCAAGCTTCGGCCGGCATCATCATAGCCCTGGTCGTAAGCCACTAGAGTTTAGATATGTTAGTTTGGTAATCCTAGGGGATTGTGAATGCTTGTAATGTGTGCAGCCATCCATACGAGGATTATGGGCTGAGAGGGCAGGCGATTGAGATAGAAGACAATGCAAACCTACCTGTTATGGCTGAGGTGGCAACAGCCAGAGTGAGAACGCTGAGAATGTTGGAGAGTTGCATCTTGTGTTGTTGCTCGTTCGGTGTTTTATTAGGTTGAAGTTGTTGGAGTGCTCGTCGAATCAAAAGGCGACTGGAAAGGGTAGTTGGCTTTTTTCTTCTAAGGGTATCGTTGTCGTTCTGAACTCTGATGCTGGAGGCAGAAAGGGAGATGGGATTCGCATTCAACACTGCCCTTATATACTGCTTTCACATTCTCCCTTTGCTTTGTTTATATCATGCGGTGTATGAAGAGAGCGGAGCCCCGTGTTCGGCACTTCTCATATGTCATACGTCCATCTGTCTTAGCCATGTTTGTTGTTTGTGGTATCGCGCCACAGCTCTTCGTATTAGGACGATGAGGCGGGCAGATCGGGCACAAGCAGATCAAGTTAGGTAACTGATGTAACGCCGCAGGGTATCCCTGCTGAGAATCTCGTGAAGTCATCACTAGCTTCCGGTTACCACTGCAGAAACCCGCGTGGTGAAGTTGCATAAGCGGTATAAGACAACGATACGAATAGCAATCAGGCTAAGACATACGCCTATAGTATATGCAGGGCATCTGCGACAGTTTTTATTTTCTTCTTTGACTAGTTCTTTTTCAAGTAGAACCCATTACGTGATGTTTATGCCAAGCGGCCGAAGACCAACACAGTCGATCGTAAGATGTCTCAAGCCCTCACGTTCTCGTACATCATACTCTCAGCTCTCACAACCTACACATCAACAAGAACCTGTATCATAAGCATCGTAGGCCGCTATAAATCTCGTATTAGGCCAGCTGACCTGTGGGGCTGAGACTTATGCGCACTGCCGATCCACGTTGGAGATTGTTCGTATTTGCCCCACGACCCTTGCAGTAACCCAACTGCTTGGCTTCTAGTTTACTACCTATTAAGGATCCACTACTACGGCAAGATGTGAATTGTAGGTGAAAGAAAAGCGTACCTGAGTTGTCACATATTAATGAATCAACAGTGATGGTCCCTGTTCGTGTCTTTCCCATGACGGGATGTTGCCGGTCCTATCTACACCGCATATCCATCATTACTCGAGATCCCATTAGATCAGAAAGCATACACAAGAGAGATGGGTTAATGAATTATTACTATATGTCTGTATCTACTGGTTCCTCCCATTAACTTCTCATCCTGCTGTTATATGCACGATAGGTCTCGCCTTTCGTTATAAAAGCATATCCGCCTCCAATCCAGGGCTATGCAAAGTACAAAGGAAAAATATAAACTGCTCGATCTCCTAGACTAGTCTAGAGATTTCGCCTATGTAATTTGTGAAGAGATCGAATATGTAGGTATCATTAATTTTCTGTGAGACAAGCACCAAAACATTTGGGTATGGGGTATCAATCTAGCGCGATGTAAAGAAATAGCAGACAATATCAAAGCGGATTCAGTGGCCCCAGCTGCCCAGGATCCGCAACTCCCGTGTTTAGTCGTCAAAGAAGGACGCATCATCGAATTCTTCCATGTGAGCATCATCATCATATGAATTAGACTGCATCATGGGCGGCGTACGAGGATCTTTGCGTTCTCGTGGAGGAGGGGTGCTCGCAAGGGGTATACTCTCAGTTCGCCGAGCCATTACTGAAGGTCCCCGAGCTCTGTTAGCAAACTGCTCAGCAGTGTATCGGCGACCGGTGTTCCCAAATGCTGTGGGTTGTGATTGGCTTGGCTCTGCCAGAGGGGTACTGCGAATTCCCGAAGCGGGTGGGGTCATTAGACCGGAGAGAAGACCGTTCTGAGAGCCCACTAAGTTGGATTTCGAGGGAGTCGCGGCCCGACCCGCAGCGGGTGATGACATCGCGCCGGACAAGTTCAAAGAAGACTGGTTTGATCTACGCCAGTTACCCCAAGCAGCAGCGAGAGGGCCTACTGCTTGAGCTACTCGGGGAGTTGCTGCTTTCGATATTGTCGCAGCAATGTTAGGTAAATTCAGAGCTGAACCTCCGTTCATGGCACGTTCGCGTTCTTGCTCCTCCATTTGGAGATTCGCTTTAAGACGAATGGCCGCATCTTTAACTGCTTCCTGGTCGTATCTGTCCGTAGAAAGTGCTGCAATGATATCTTGTAGATCGCCATGTCTCACGGCTAATAGCTCGCGCAGCCATGTAATCTCATCATCCCGTTTAGAAATCTTGGTGGCGGCTTCGGGGTCGAGGTCAGCCACTTGTTGTTCGAGCTCTTCGATTCGTTGCTCGCGAGCTTGTAATTGCTCCTGTAGAACCATGATGGACTCGCGAAGTGCCTGGGGTGAGATCTTTTCTGGAAGCTGCATGGCTTGTGCCAGCTGCTTGGTCTGGCCAGCAGGACCAGGGTGGGCTGCAGGTTCGGGCATGGCAACAGCCTTGGAAGCTTGCGCTGCGGCTTGAGCTGCAGCTTTGGCTGCCTCCTGGGCTATTTGTACCTTTTCTTCCAGATGGGCAACACGGTCCTGTAAGTGTTCTGTCTTGGATGCTGATAGACTAAGTCGTTCCAGAAGATTTTGCTCTGTGCGTTGGGCATCTTCAGCTGCGTTGCTAATTTGGCGCTCATAGCGGGCCTGAAGATCCTCAAACTCGTTCTGGTGCTTGCGAGACAACTCTTCAAGCTCTGTGGCTTTGGCACTCTTGAGAGCCTGAAGCTCAGTCTCTTTGGTATACTGCGCTTCTTCGAGCATCATTTCGTGGTGCTCGTTTGCAGTGTCAGCGTCCAGTTTAACTTGATCCAGTTCAGCCCGAAGCCTAGCAAGTTCCTCCTCGTAATCTGTCTTTGCGATATTGACTTGGTCACGAGCAGCTTCTAGCTCAACTGTGATAGATTCGCGGATTTGCTCAGCCTCGATAGATGCCGAATTCCTGGCTTCAAGAACTTCTTGCTGAGCACGGCGAACCTCCACCGCCGCTGTATCCTTAGCCTCCTGGATTTGGAGTTGGGCACGTTGAATCTCGGCGGCTACAGAATCCTTAGTCTCTTGAATTTCAAGTTGAGCTCGTTGAACTTCAGCGGCTGCATAGTTCTTAGCCTCCTCGATCTCAAGCTGAGCGTTCTGCTTCTCGACTGTTGCTCTGTCGCGAGCTTCTTGTGCTTCTCGTTGGGCACGAAGCACTTGTTGGTGGAGGTTATGGTTGTCATTACGGAGATCGGTCAGCAATCCTTCGAGACGCTTACACTCGTTAACTGCCCTCATGCCCGCGCGCTCTCCACTTTCAAGCCTCTCGACTTCCACTTCGAGTCTCTCGCGAGTTCGCGCCTCTGCCTGTAGCCGAGCATCGAGAACTTCTTGGCGAGCTATGAGAGCCTGTTCCTTCTTGGACCGCCGTGAGTTTTCTTCAGTGATTTCTTGAGCTGCATGTGCCATGTCATCCTGCAGGGAAACAAATTTGGCCCTCCAGTTGTTCCTAATCCGTTCATTCTCCTCAAGCTGGACGCTAAGCGTGTCAATAAGCTTATGGAGATGTTTGTTCTCATTGACGGATTCGACGAAATCATCAGCTTGCCGGGCTGCTGAGTCTCTTGCTTGCTCAGCTTCAGAGCGCCAATGACGCGCCTCTTGTCGGGAATCGCGAAGCTCTGCGTCTGCAACATTTAGACGGTTCTTAAGCTCGGCCTGGGTTTGTTCAGCATTTGCCTGGGCAGCATCAAGGAGAGCAAGACGCATCGATGTCTTCCCAGAGGCTTGCTCAATGCTCCTAATCTTTTGGTCACGATCCTCAAGAACAGCTCTGAGACGATCTTCCTCCTCGGAAGAGATTCGAAGTAACCGCTGAATTTCGGAAAGTCTGTCCTCGGCTTCCCGACGAGCAGAAAGCTCCAGTTCTGTTTTGCCTTCTTGTGCCTTCAGCCGCTCCTCCAAATCATGTATTCTCTGATCAAAGATGCTACGGTTCATGATCTCGACCTCAACCTTCGTCTCGGCTTGTTCTAGTTGTCGACGAAGTTCAGCTGTGCGGTCTTCCGCGGATCGTCGAGTGGCCGTCTCGGTTTCAACTCTAACTTCACCTACGCGAAGCCTTTCTTCAAGTTCTTGGGCCCGTGACCGTTCCGCATTGTATCTTAACTCTTCATCATGTAACCGCTCTTCTAGGTCATTTACCTTCAACTGCATCTCGATCAGTTTTTTGTTCGCTTCTTCGTCATCCTCGACTACTAGCGGCGGCGTTGGAGGAATGCGATTCTTCACTGCTTCTTCTACAATGTTCTTGAGATCTTCACTACGGAAATTAGGTAAGCTCTCAGTGATTTGAAGCTTCATGTCCTCAAGGGCCTTTATGACTGTTGACTCCTCCTTAGTTTGCTGGTCCTCGACCGGCGCAAACTGGGCGGACTCCAAGGCTCGAGCAGCCTGGTGCTGGTTCATAGCATCCACGACAGCAATACGAATTTGCTCTAGCCTTCTATCTCTCTTTGGGCTCATTGATCGACGCATAGGAAGTTCTTCATCTTCGTCATCAGCATCGCTTTCTTGAGCGTCTGCGGAGAAGCTACGCCTATCACGCCGACTAGAGGGTGCTCTCTGAGATAGTTCACCTAAGACCTGCTGTATAACACTCAACGTGTTTTCAAGGGGATCGAGACGAGACGCTAATAGTTTGCCCACCAGGTCATTGACGTGCCCGTCAAAGTATTGAACACGTTGCTCGAGTTTACCTTGCTCACTTGCACTGAAGGCATCGTCCCATTCGCTTTCCGGGAGATCTTCTCCGGTATTGAGGCGCTGAACTGGCGCGTCAAAAGACTGAGAGAGCGCACTATGCGATGGGTCAATGAAAGGATCCTCGAGCTCGGTTGATGGTTTAGGTTGCATATTCTCCTGAGGCAGAGGTCTGTATTGCCGGGGATTCGGGCTCGGAGCGTCGCTTCGGTCAGTAACGGTAACTGGGATTGTCCGAACGGGACTAGGCTGGCGCCATTTGGGCGACTCCATGGTTCTCTTAACTCCCATGGTAGGGTCATTTTCATTGATCTGCTGCATCACGGCATCAATCTCTTCAAACGTGAGCTCATAAGTTCCATCGTGTTGTGGATGAGCGCCAGCATCTGAAGGCGGGCTGACCGGAAGTGGCTCGTAGCCATGGACCTCTGATGCCCCTTCAGGCTGAAGGATCGGTGATGCAAGTTGTCCTTCAGAAACTGGAGACGGGGAAAGACCACTTGTAGGAGCTGCTGCCTTGATCGATTGAGGGGATGCTGAACGGCTAGAAGCGTATCGTGATGCCTTAAGGCCCTTTGGAGGAGGCGGCGGCGATGCAAATCGAGAGGAAAGCAATCCTCTTGCCGAGACAGAGGCCGGTTCTGGAGATAATTCACTCTCCTGCTGTGCCTCTTGTCTTTTAGTAGCACCAGTAGCTGGTGGAAAATCCGGCCCAGGTGTCGGCGAACCAGCACGATCTTCTTCCGACTCGTACGAAGGCTTAGCTAGCTGTTCCGGTTGCGTTGTGAAATCTGGTTCGAACGGCGTGTTGACCACCTCCGGGGTTCCAAACGTGAAATTTCCAGGAACGAAAGCTTGAGCGGTAGCAGAGAAGTGTGGTTTCCGTGGCTCATCGAATATCGGTTGTTGATCACCAAATGGTCTAGCATTGTTGAAGTCATGTATATCTGTCTCATTGGTGAACTCAATCGGCTGCCAGGTGGCTTTATCAGGATCAGGAGATGTTGCCGATGGACTAGTTGTAGCCTTTGTATCATTAGACTCGGACGGAAGCTTGCCGTCCGTAGATTCGGAAACAACGGTGGACGCCAACGTGACATCAGCAACATTCACAGTCTCGTCTTCGTCGTCTTTCGCGTCGGCAGTAGCATACTCAGTGTTATCGTAGGGCTCGTAGCGATCTGAGATAGAGACCTCTGATTCTGGCTTCAACAATACTTCGGGCTCTGGCGTAGGCTCCGCAAATCGTGGAACATCATCCCCGTCCTCGTTATCTCCATTTCGGAATTGAAGCTTCTTCGCACGACTGGCTCCACCGTCGGTCCGCTCCTCTCCACCTGGTACCACATCAGTAGCAGAAGCGCTTAAAGTTCGATCCGGTGTATGTCGGCTTGGAGGCCGCACGATGGCAATAGCTTTCGACCTCTTGCCTGATGCACCATACTCAGAACTGTTAAGGTCAATATTGCCAAATATCGACTTCGGCCGAGTCTCGGTGTTTTCATTGCCAGAGGCACCAGCACTGGTGAGTGATGAAGCGAACGAACGCATAGGCTGAAAGGCCTTAGCATCAGGGTTGAACTTAGGGCCAGATGTAGAAAAGCTGAAATCGCTCTTGTGGGGCGAGAAGACTGGAGCGGTGGGATTGATCCTGCCCATCGTAGATGATGCGTTCGAGGGTACACTGAAGTGGCTCGAGGTTGCGGATTGAGGAATAGCAGGCACGAAAGGCGGAGCTTGGATCGATGATGGTGTGAAAGACGGAGCTTGAGGATTCTTGCCGCCAAATACAAACTGGCCAGGGGTGAAATTGTTTTTAGGATTGAATTTAAATTCAGCTGCGGCAGCATTCAGTTTTGTAAGAGATGGCTTGCTATTGTGGCTGCCTTGACGCGAATGTAATTTGCTGGGAGGGAATGACTCCGACTCAGCCCAAGGGTTACTCGCAATGGACAATGATCGTTGGTGGAGCTGGTTTGTAAAATCAAACGTCTGCGCTGGCGTACCAAGATTGCTTGGATTCGTTTCAACGTCATATGCATCGTCGGTTTTCATGACATTGGTGACATTAGACCGGGGCTTTGGAATACTGCCTTCATCTGTGCTATCACGTACTTCGTCATTCTCAAAAAAAGGTTTCTGGGATAGCGAGTGACCTCGACTATGAGGTTGTGGGTGATGCAGCTTAGGTCCTTCATCGGAATCTGTACCAATCCCACTAAAATGCACCGATGGGCCTCTTGCATGTAATGGTTCAGTTGGTGCAGATTTGTCCAAAGGTCCAGCCTCGTTGTGTGGACTGTAATCCTCGTGCTCCAGCTGTGACCGGAACTGTTCTTCCAAATGATATTCTGCTTCGTCAATTTCCTTCTGGAGGCTATTGCTAGCATTGTGCTGTATGAATTGCGTTGGTTCCGGAGTTTCAGATGGACTCTTATCATAGGGATTCGTTTGGGTCTCTTCTTCTTCCTCGTCCTCTCGTACTTCCTGCAACCGTGGTGATGCCCTCGCAGAATCCTGCCTGTGAAGAAATTGATGAGGTAACATGGGATATTGCAGAGACTGGTGTCTTTGATGCACGCCCATTGGTTGTGACATACCATCGGGTGAGAAAGGTGAGGCTGGCGACATCATATTAAATGGTGAACCGCTACGACCCAGCTGTTGCTGCTGGAGTAACATTTGCGGAGACCATCCAAGCGGCGATGGCTGACCAGAAAGATGGAACTGGAGCTCATGTGGCGATATGGAGATCGATGCGCGAGAGTTGAACCTTCCAGGGGCCGGAGGGTTGAAGGATACGGGCGAGGCAACTGCGGGAATTGCTGGACTCTGTGAAGCAGACGGCCCCCCTGGGAGGAACGGCGTTGGAAATGGGAAACCGTGCGGGCCATTACTCGCAGCAGACGATGTAGGCAACGGCGGTGAGAATGGGAAAGATGGAAATTGGTTTGAAGCTTGTCGGCTCATATTAGAAACGGCGGGGGACACTGACGGTTGAGGTGCTGGCTCTTCCTCGGCAAATGTCACACCAAGCGCCCTAAGCTTAGCTTCTGCGAGCTCATTGACATAATCCCTCCACGCTGCGCCTTCGTTAGTTATATCTCAATATCAAGCATAGGCAAGGAAAGCTAACCATTGAGATCAGGTAAAGCGACGTGGTATTGCCGAAGCGATCGCTCTTTCACAATATCTTCCATTAGAGGCCATTCATCACGGCTACGAGACTCATTTGCCGGCACTCCTTCGTGGTGATGTGAATCCAAGTCAAACCCTCTGATATTATATCCTAGCTGCTCCCAAGAACGAAGCATAGACTTCGTACTTGCGGCATCGAGAGGTATAGGAGCCTTGCCAGGCTGGCCACGCTCGTCATCGCGGGGAATTAAGACCAAGATATTCTTCCCTTTCCATGGTACTTTCTTCTTTAGCCTAGGGGTCTGCGATAGAACCGGTTTGGTGGGCTTCGCGGGGGTCGCAGGAAGCGCAGATTCATTACTTGTACCGTGAGCCGACCCGTTACTATCTGCCTGCTCGTTCTTAATTGGCGTTGCTGGTCTAGGCGTTATGTCCGAATTGGACTCGACAGTATGAATACTGGCAGCATCCTGGGCGAACCCGAGTTCTATAGTCAGGGAGTCCATACTGCCGAGCGTATCAGCGGCACGGTGATTCAATCCTGCCTGTCGAAGAGTTTCGATACTCGAACGGTTCCGAGGGTATCGAAGCGCTGAGCCCGAAACTTGGGTAAGATGAGCAGCAGCAGGGCGAGGCGTACGGGGGTCAGCTTCCTCAAACCAACCTGCCTCGTTACTTGCAATGGAGCCGCTCAGTGAAGAGTGCTCACTATCGTCCGTTCCGTCGCTAAGCCAGTGACGTTGTTCCGAACTCGGGTCGTCAGTTGTGTGCTGGCGAATCCACTCCTCTGTAATACCACCAAGTGGCCGTCTGGCACGATTCGCAAGCACAGCTGCACTGCCAGAAAGCGAAGGATTTGGTCGTAAAAGGGCCGGCTGAGAGTCAGGAACCGATGGAACTGGACGCAAGAAAGGGGTATCGATTTCAAGCTGATGCAGGGGTGACTCGTCAGAAGTCTCGCTACTAAAACTCAGCCGCCGAAGGTGGTGGCTGTCGGCCTCAGGGTATGGCGAACCCCAGCTCGTGGTCACGTATTGGGTGGCTTCAGTCTCGCGATCCGACTGGGGCGGTGTTCTCAAATAGCCCAATGCTCTTTCCGGCAGCTGGGGAGCTGGCAGCGGCGGGAGTATAGGCGAAGATAATTCTCCGTCGTCGATTGTCGAAGCGCTCGAGAGAGGTGAAGATAGAGGCGACGCCCGACGAGGAGCAGGGGCTTGGATGCCGCCCAGTACCAACGCACGAGGCGGAGAAGCCGGCGACCGTGGGGACGACGTTTTCGGCTAACCTGGAGGTTGGATAAAAATCCATGTTAGCTTCAGACGAGCAGCAGACATGTGATGCAGACAGAGGGTTGGCATTGGGCGCACATACAGGAGAGGATCAAAACAGCAGACGAAGAGCAACTCGCCTGCTACCCTGATCTCCAAAAGGCTTGTTGTTGTGTCGCGTCGTCTCGGGTGCCAACAATGCCAAAGCACCGTCGAAGGCAACAAGAAGAGCCCGGGTCGCGGTGAGCGAAAGAGAGGTAAATTAATTACGCGTGCGCGGGTTCCCGAGAGACACGGCGAGTCGCTAGGCCCGCTCAAAGATGGTTGGACAGACAGAAAAGGGAATTAAAAAGGAGAGTACTTGATGCATGCATCGGGTATAGGCTATCGCTTCTCGGTGCGTTGCGGAGGAAACGAGCAAGCACAGGCTGGCGGGAGAGGGAGGCGGCGGCAACTGACGACGAACGAGGACGGAGCGCGTCGTTGGAGGTCGTGAAGGAGAAAGAAAACCAGCGGCAGCTTTCCCCGTACCAGAAGTGAGGAAAAGGGTGAATCTGTTGTAGAAAAAAACCACCGTCGCCCACTGTCACCAGGATGTGGCCTGTAGTCACGAAAATGTGTGGAAAGTCAATTGAGCGGGACTTGGATGGAAAATACATTAAGATTTGGGTTTGATGGCCATGGCAGTTCGCCTCTACTGAAGTAGCATGTATCAGCCCATCTTAGCAGCTACGAGGCCCCACCCGCTCCAAATTGGTGGGAGTGGGCCACCCGAAGCCAACTAAACCTGTTATGGGCGTCATACTTGCGTTCTATCTGCAATTTCCTTTCGGGTGCTTCAGTGCTGAGAGCTTTACTGAGCTACGGGCAAGGTACCAAATTGCGGCCCAGCTAGCACCGATTTAGTACGAATTTAGCTTACCACCGAGAAACAGTGATGAAGGGAGACAACTCACCCTGTGGCGGTGACCACGTGTAGTGCAGTGATTGCAGCATTGATTGGCCGATGACAACAGCACACACACACACACCACACGCAACCAAACCAATGCAACAGTCGGAAGATGAACATGACATGCCCGCATCATCGGAAGCGCAGGAACTGTTTGTGGTCCTGCAGTAGGCATCCTTATACTGACTGGGTCCATAATACGATCGATACAAACACCAGATAGTTGGAATCACATGCAATAATAGTCCAAGTGTTAGCTTTCGAATATCGCGAGTGGCATCTTATAAATTTCCCCTATATTATAGCCTTGATACTATGATAAGGCTGCTGCCCTTGGTGAAAACAGAACAAGATTGTTCTCTGAAATTACTCCAGTGGTAATATCTTTCTTTACCAACACGTGGGGACGGACGGCTAACTACACTTATTATCCGCGCTCTATTATATACAATAGCTTCCCTCTTTTTTTGGTTGAAAAGAACCAGAGGTACATGTTACTTGAGCATTGATTCCTAAAGAGGACCTACGGGTCGTACCATGAAACTAATAATCCATATAACAGCCGCCATAAGGTCCTAGTTCTCGCAGATGAAATCAAAGTCGTCGTTTCCGGCAACCGTGACCATCGATAAGAACGCGGTCTGAGTCGCCGAGGCCTTCAGGAAGCTTTTGCATTCACCTATCGCTCATTAGTTCTCGCTTCTCGCTCGATGATAAGTCACGAGCAGGTTGACGGGAGAATTCGGCTGGATACACAGAAACAAAAACATATGATATATGCTTGCTTGCTTACTTGATTGGTCGTCACAATCGGCCACGCTAAACTGTCCTTTCTGAGCATTATTTGCTAGTTCACTGCAGTCGTTCTTCTGGAAGTCGCAAGTCTTATCGATCGCGGTATTGAAATCCGACTGTACCACGTTGGTTCTATTAGTCTATTGTATCCTTCCAGGCTCGAGGCGCGGGGGCCGGGAAACCTACCACCTCCTCTCCGTTAACTCTATATGGATGTTGGGGGTCGTTCGAAAGCGTGATCTAGCCGCATATCGTCAGCGCCAACACACGACATCATCCATTTTCTTAGACAACAAAACTTACAGGCGGCGATTCAGCACCTCCTAGTGCCTGCGTGAAAATCTGCTTAAGGGTTAATGAGCCGAGCTTATACCCAGGAGGGTTACACATGCGTTCAGATTGGTCAGTCCTATTTGGCCTCCCGACTGGTCCTGGCGTGCAAAGAGGCCCATATTGGAGTCGCGTTGGAAATGGTAAAGGAGGTCTGGCTCGCCAGCCCAGGCGCCTAGCACGAGGACTGCCGTGATTACGGCTGCAGCCTTAATTTCTATACAGAACATGACTTTCGATGGGGGCCGTGTGGTAGGAATAGCAAATCCTCTAGGAATCGTTGTGGTACTTCGGGTAGGTTGTAGTTGTCGTCCAAACCTCGGTAGACTCGTTCATCCCATATATGGACTTGATCCTATCGTGTGGTTCAACTTGCACAATTTCTTGCTATCTCGGTTATCCCGTAGCAACAAAGGGATCCGCCAGCGGAGGAGACGAAAGCAAGCCTCTTAAATATATTATTTTACAAGAAAGGGAAGATATCATAGATTCGCATTGAAGAGACAAAAAATGAGACAGTCAATCATGCTGTCGGCCCCGCGTTCCAGATCTGTACTCACTCTTTTGGATCTGGATCAACGCACAGCTGGAGTATGCAGGGAGGGACAAGAGGAGTGGTGGGCGCTGAAACCATTCCGAAACACAACGTCACCCACCATGACCAACACCACAGCAAATACCATTTGTCTATACGCTTGCCTGTACATACATATATGGAATCATTCAATTCGAACCGTAACAAATACAAAAAGGACATGTGATAAAGTAAACTTACTGAGCTCTAGAAGCAAACCATATTGCTCATTAAAATCTCCCTTGTTTTAATATAATTTGACGGATGTTTGCTGGCGTTTGCTGCGTCAATGAACACTTCCCCTTTACTACAATTAATATCCTGTGAACCATTAATTATACCGCCTCTCCAAATCCATGGCTTGATTATGACGAAGCCTCATGACCTCGACTAGGTATGCTCGACTCTTCCCCAGCGCACATAAGAATCGTCATTTCAATATCGAGTAGCTAAGTACAGCATTGATCTTGGATGAAAGCCAATCTCAGCAATTCTTCCGCTTTTGGTACAAGTTTACGATTGGATAAAGTATATTCCTAAGACGGTTCTAGTATGGACCAGAGACGAATGAAAGGGTATAGTATTAGAAGAGCTTTATACAAAGTATTCCCTGGTCCCACTAGGGAGGTTTAGCTAATGAATTGTTACTTGTGAGCCATTTTGAGCTTCATGCTGACGTCCTTCGTGTCCATTCAAGCTAATTCAACACTGAAATCAATCCGGTGAGATCAAGTACTGTGGGCATGACAAATTTTCTCATCTTCTCCTTCTCATTCTCGACGTGAGACGATACCACTCTCGGGCTTTGAACAAAATCTCTAATGTAGTGATACGAGGGCATTCTATCCATAAGCTAGCGAGTGGATCGCTGCTCGAAATAGACTGACTTATGTCATGTCATGCCATGCAATTCCTTCCAACTCCAACGCCGGGCTGACGAATCGCCGCCATGGATTGCGGAATCAAAAGAGTACGCCGCTTGTATAAACAATGGAAACAGATTCGCTTAAAAATTGGAAGCAGCATTCGTTTGTGTCGGGGCATGGTAGTTTTCGAGGGTGCTCTGGAAGGGGCTGCGAGCGCTGGCGGAAGGGCCGCTTGCTTCGCTTTTCTCTGCTGTTCCAGGACCGCCGAAGCCGGCACCGTAGCTGATCAGTTCTTCGTTCTCCTCTTGGTTTCGTTTCTTGTTGCGAAGTCTCCAGTAGAGAATACCGCCGGCAGCGAGAATAATAGCGCCGCCAACACCAACGGTTACTCCAATGATAATGCTTCTCTGCATGGGAGTAACTCCGCCATTGCCATTTCCAGATCCACTGCCACCCTGAGAAAAACCAGGGGTCGATACAACGACGGCCTCAGAACTGCCAACATGCGTTTGTCCGCCGGCATCGGTTGTTGTGTAATAGATAGTCTTAGTACTGGTAACAGGCGGCGGCGTGGTTGATTTTGTGTCACCCGAGCCCCCCGTATTGGAGCTGTGGCCACCGTTGGAAGTCGAAGACGAGGCAGAAGTGGTAGGGTTGGAAGTCGGCGGTGTGGTGACGGCGCTGGAGCCGGAAGACGTAGGAGGTGAAGACTGAGACGATGTTGAGGATGACTCGTTGGTCGGGGTCGGGGTCGGGGTGGGAGTCTCTTCTGTACTTGAGGGTGGGTTACTGGTTGAAGAAGGTGGTTCCGAGGACGTAGACGAAGGCGTAGTCTCGCTCGGGCTCACAGTCGGAGTAGGCGAGTCACTGGGGGTTGCAGCGGCGGCAGCGGCAGCAGAGCTGCTCCCATCTGCTGGGGTAGAGGGGTCGTCGTCGTCGCGGGCAGCGAGTTGATGTGCCCCCACATCGTGATGAAACCATGAAGCCCGTGTTGCGATCAAGATGGAGAGGGCAACCATCAATACCTGGACCAAGCGTGTCGAATACATGGTACTCGGGGCGCCGACAGTCTAGTGGCTAAAGCACCTAGTTGACAGATCGCGAAATAATAGGCGTGCTAAGGAGCCAAGTAATATCCACGTGCCTTCTCGAGGTGCCTTGGTATTTGTGGTGTCGACTCACAAGGCAATGGGTGGAAGATGATTGTCTAGTGAATCAGCGGTGTGAATGAAAGCGAGCGCAGAAGAGTATGGCAATTCCCTATGAGATGGGCCAATTGCTCGAGCGTTAGTGAGTTACAGAGTCAAAGAAATAAAAGGCAAGGAACGAGTTGATGGAAACGAGCGGAATAACAGGCTTATGCCGTGGAGACGGGACGGGATGGGATGGGGATGACAAGAAAAGCAGCAGACATTGGAGGGAGACAGCCAGACGGTCGCATGGTCGCCTGGTCGCATTGACTTGGACGAAATAGGGAAGTGGGTCAGGACCAGGCGCGGTCCTTTGACCAGTGGGGCTGCGCCGTCACCTCGTATTATTCATTGGAATGTTACTGCTCGCTATGGGCAGTGGGTATTATGCAAAGGATGCTTGCACAGCCCATCCAGAGGAGCCCTCTTTTCTGCCTTTTCTACACTACAAAATACATGCACGGTTGGTCTAAGCGTAAGTAAATTATGAGCCATCGACCCCTTTTTACTCTGTCGTCTGTCATCAGCTGTGTCTCAACCATCGACACATTTGTCACTCAGACAGGCTGTAAAACATGAGGCGTAAGGTTAGGTTACCGCAAGATCACTAAGGTCGACCACGTAGAACTCGGTTCAAGATCTGAGTTGGCAGATTTAGATTGCTTCTCGCTGAATGGGTGAGTGAGGGTACGGTATCCTGGGCAGACTCGGCGATTACATCAGTTTTACGACATTGAGACTTCAGTATGTCCTTGTCGCCTTTTGTAAGTCCTTCGTCGACTGCTGACACCAAAGTTTGAAGACCCTGACGATCAACAGCCCCAATTTTACTTCCTCGGCTCTTGGTGCAGGTCGACGGGTCTCCTAACTACTGTAGGCATCAGTACTCAGAAGTAGAAACACTTCAAAAATGCCCACCTGATATACACAACTCAACAGTAGATAACTCAAGGTTATCAGCCGAAATATGCTTCATAGTAGAAATCCGGTGCACTCTATCTACCTGAAAACAAAGGAACAAATCCAACGGCTCGGATAGGCTAATGCTAGAAAGAAACCTAACACATCACTAGCCCCGGCTAGCCGAATTATCTCAAACCACGCCAGCAAGTACCGCTCACCACCTACTTATGTAGTACCGCGGCATCACCGGGTCTCACATACATATATGCAAACTGTTGACAGTTTGTAGTAATTACTGACCTTTCTGCCGCTGTTCCTGTGCATTTAATAGACTTTATTCATGATGGACTTCTGTATGTGGCTGAGACATTCAAGTCGGTGCAAACAACCTTTGTTGTCTCGTCGTCTTAGAGCGACCCTGAAATGATTGGGGCACCGCTCTTCTCCCTCAGTCAGCGGTGGCAAAAAGCCGGAAAATCAACGTGAAACAAGACATGATCACCTACCAACAAGATTCCACGCTACAGAATGACGTAGCACGGAGTGGGGGAACATGCAACGGCTGCAGGAGGCCCTAGAATAACCTAGTTTGATGCAAGGTTGCATGCGTTCTTTTTGACATGTCAGTCATCCCCTCGACCGGAGGCGGGCTCATAGTTCGTTACTGCGTACGAACCACGATAGACCTAAAGTAAATAAGTTCTATCTCATTTAGCTGCTTCGTCTTCTTACTGCTGTGTATCGAAGGCGTTCGGGTAAGACAACCTCGGTACTAAACCAGCCACATGGAGACATCCAGGTTTCATCGTCTGCCAATCATATTCTGACAGTTTTACGACAGACCCATCTGAATCGCCTCGCGCTGAGACAATACCAGCTGGGTGGAATGTTGAATTTTCGTATAAATAGATTTCTCGATTCCTTCGTTTTTCTGTTTGTTCACCCTTTGCTAGCATTCGACCTGAGAGGATTAACATAATCTAAACCTATGATCCTACTAATTTTTTTACACATTGTTCATTTGACTAAAAGCTAAATAATATGTTTAACTTAGCCTGTGATATGTAAATAAGTATCTAGGTAAGCTGGATAACCGTTGATGCGTGGATAGAACAAGTAGGTAGTCAGCTGTCGATACATTGCTCGAGTAGCAACTTGCCGACATACTCTCGTGAGTACATGAAGGGCCGATCGGTTTCAACCGGCACAGATCATCGACGAGCATGCAAGATTAACAGAAACGATTGATTATCATGATTAATGCTATGCCTGACTTCCAGTCCCAATTCAACGACAATGTGCGCAGAGAAGTCGTGCGAATGTCCAAATCTCAGACGCCCGCAGAAACGAGTTAGAATAGTATGTATATGCCGTCAATGCCCAGGACGACGCCAGCCGTAGACTCGAACAATGCTGTGCAATAACAATTCCCTCTAGGTCCACTGAAGAAACGCCACGATCGTTATATCCTTTCCCATTGATATTCAGAAAAAACACAAACATAACCCGGTAAGACAACGTTTTTTTATCGACGATGCCCATGCATGTACTCATAACGCCCACCCGAAACCGAGCCACTCAGGATTTTCGTAAGGAGGTGTCCCTAGTTTGTCTCCTGTGACAATAAATGAAAAGCACGGCCATAGATGGTATGCTCACCTTCTCATCTCCCAGCCTGCCAACGCCCCCTCATGCTACCAGGAGTCTCCCATCACTCTCACATCCCCTCTGACACTATCATACTCGAGATATAGGTCTCTGACGAACCAGGAAAGGGCTCGGCATCTCGTCCTTCTCTGGATCCCAGACAGCCGCAGGCTCAAGTATTCTGTCCACTGCACGCTCCTTGGATGCGCGCTTGGAGTTATTATTGACGTTTTCAATTGAGCGGCCGCCAGCCCGTGCCTGTTGAAGCTCAACCAAGGTCCGGCCCCTGACATAGTTCTTCACTGGCATTTTGCTGGGAGGCGCGTCAGAGTCCTTTTTGTTGAGCGAAGGTTTGCGCTGTAAGCCATTCTCTCCGGTTTGCGCGTTGAGGTTAGCCGCAGACGGGATTTTGCTCAGTCTTCGGTTAGGGGAACCTCTCTCGCGAAGGGCTCCGTTGCTAGGCTGCGGTCGCAAAGTTGGAACGGAATTACCAGTGGGCAAACTCGGCGTGGGCTTGTTGAGAGCTGATGAGGGGAGGTGAGCTTGAGCCTTTAGGTGGTCGACCGGTGCCGACTTTACGGCAGTCAACACGGGTCGATTCGCAAATGGATTCTTGCCAGACCGTGGACCTCGGGTAGGTGAGGGGATGACGGGGGTGTCATCATCTTCGGACTCAGATAGGATAGGATCTGAGTCTCGAGCTTTCTGCCACCGGGCTTCTTCATCTGTCTCGTCAAAGATAGTGGGCTGGTGTGCGGATGGAGCTTTAGTAGAGTTAGCTCGTCGGGGCGATAGGGACAGCGATGCGAGTGCGATTGGTGATGGAGAAGTCATATCAACATCCATGGGTGTACCACCAACATGACGTTCGAACATAGTCTGGGCACGTCCAAGCGGTGCACGAGAATCCTTCTTAAGGAGTGCCTCGTCGGACGATTCAACAGAAAATTCAGTGATGTCGGTGGTAGAAGGGAAGTCCCCATCAGTACTGGTACTGGCGCCAGCTAGAGAATGCGGGTACTCGGATCTCGCGTAGGATGAAGTCGACTCCTCGCTCTCTACACAGGCGAATGCAGCGGGCTTCTTCTGGAGTTCTTCTTGAACTCGTGCTTGCACTTCGGCTTCAAAGCGCCTCTGGAGTTCTTGAAGCTCGATCCTAACAAGTCGATCAATCTCAAGCCGTGCCTTGACTTCCCATTCTCTTCTCAGCGAAGAATCAATCTCCTGCCGAATTAAAGCTTTCTCTGTCTCGATGTTTGCCATTTTCCTTTCCGCCTCCTTTAATCTTGTGTCAAGAGCAGCCTCCTTCATCGCCAATCTACTCTTCATATCCACGG
The DNA here is from genome assembly GCA_022385635.1 of Xylaria scruposa. NCBI lineage: Eukaryota > Fungi > Ascomycota > Sordariomycetes > Xylariales > Xylariaceae > Xylaria > Xylaria scruposa. Next base: position 24,685 of record MU280257.1, on the reverse strand, counting down.
CTTCACGCTGGGTACGCATGAGTCGCACGACGGGGAGGTTTAATAAGGTTGCCGTGTCGGGCCTCAAATCCGGATTCACCTTCAGGCAGTCTCTAATCACCGCCATCAACTCGGCAGAGTAGATTCTGGGCAACGTCGCAACTTTTCCCTCCTTAATCCTCTGTATTAGCTGAAAATGGGTCTTGCCGTTGAAGGGAGGTTCCCTTGCGCAAAGCTCGTACATGACGCAACCCAAAGACCAGATATCTGATTTAAGGGTGTATCGCTCTGCCGCGCAGATCTCGGGAGACATGTAGAATGGGGTGCCAACGTAAGTAGATGCAAAGTCATGCGATTGGATCATCTTGGACAGACCAAAGTCCCCAAGCTTCACCGAGTTGTTCTCACCGAGGAATACTATAACCCCATCAGCAGTGCCCTGGTCAGAGAGCTACGAATATGACTTACCGTTCTCAGGCTTCAGGTCACGGTGCAAGATTGTGACAGCCCCGGGTGGGATCTTAGGTTTTGTCTTCGCGTGGACGAGGACATTACCACCCACCTCCGGGGGGTCAACACCATAATGACACCGGTAAAGGGCTGTGACAAGCTGCGAAAAGACGATCCATACGAACTCCTCCTCGGCGTATTTGTTATTGCGCTCGAGATCCCTAATCACTCGGCCCAAGTCCCCATTGCCGCAATATTCCATGTATAGATGTAGGTCTTGGGTCCGCTTCAGGTGTTCGCGGTGATAGTAGCCGACGATGTTGGGGTGTCGGAGCGAGGAGAGGATCTGAAACTCGACGTGTAGCTGCTCCCGCTCTTTCTGTGACATCTTCACGTAGCTGATCTCCTTTCGACAGAGCACCATGCCATCGGCCTTTCGTTTTACCTTTCGGATCACACCGAAGGAGCCATGTCCTGCAAATCAAGATAAGGTTAACAGAGGCGGGCTTGGACTGGGCGGGAGAGGCTTACCGATCTTCTCCAACACATCGAACTTGTCGGATAACTTATCGGATTCTGCCATGATGAATTGAATAAGGGCGACGCAGACGAAGGCTATTCAAGTGCTATGCTAGTGCTATGCCATAGGGTAAAGAAAAGCTTGCAGAGGCGAAGGGGTAGTGCTGACGGAGAGGCCTGGTAGTCTGCTGCGTAAACTTAAACTTTGGAAGTTGTTGAGGGAATGGAAGACAGAATAACAATACTGCAGGTGGCTAAACAAGAGAGCAAGATTGTGAAGTGATGCAGTGTTTGTCAAGCTTGTGCACGCTATTCAGCATTGAGGTTACCTCGTGGAGCTGAATCCACCTGGTTCCAACGTGAGTCAACAAACTCAAGCTCCCTGGCTCGTGGGCACGGCAACAGCTAGACGCCCCAGAAAATATGTGGGTCTCTGTCTCACTTGCCAATGATTTTCTGCAGCGACCTGTCAATAGCGCTGTTGGGCTCACAAGGTGATCCGGGCGTTGACCCACTACTCTTTTCTAAGTAAGGTTAGCGTCGACCTGTGTTCACATCAGTACTTTGAGCTTAATAGCTTGCTTAATCAGGCTAGACAGCATTACCTATCAGTCGCCACTTACATATGGCCTCTAGACTAACTACCTACTAAGTAATGACAATGTTCGGAGTTATCGGATCTAGCTTTCTTCAGTCCTCATCGTCGGGTTTTCATTCTTCGTTGGTAGCATCTTGAGCACTGCTTGTGTTCGTTCACCGATTGCACCCGAGATAGCCTTTCAAAGATGGTCATCCGCAAATACGAGTTGGAAGCGAAGCTCAAGCATGATCTAGAGCTTGTTCAAAGTGGCGTGCTGAGAGATGAGAACCCTCTTGATTCAAGCGAGGAATTCAATGAGCTCCTGGGAGCCTGTCGGAGAGGAGACCTGAAACGGACTCAGGAACTCATATCAGCCGGCGTGAACTTGAATGGAAAGGACAATTTCGACTATACTCCTCTGATCATTGTAAGCCTGTGCTGTGTTCGAGGAGATGCTGGCGCCATTTGACAATTTACATAGTCTTGGGACTAGCTGACCTTGCCGGCAGGCGAGTTTATGTGGCCACTACGAGTTGGTCGAATTATTGCTCGAGTCAGGGGCATTAGCGGAGCGTGACACCTTCCAAGGTGAAAGATGCATCTATAATGCGCTAAATGACAAGATTCGAAATCTACTCCTGAAATATGACTACTCCAAGTCCACCGATCCTTTGCAACCGTGGGCTGCTCATATCACATCCTTATTTGCGAGGGTGGTGCCTAAAACTTCAGATATTACACTGACAGAGGGGACCGAGACCTTTGAGCTTCACAAATTCATCCTTTCTGCCAGGTCACCGTACTTCTACAACAAGTTCAGAGAAGCCCCAGACACTGCTACGTGGAGACTTCCTTTATCAAAGCCTGTCGAGTCCTTTCGAATTGTGCTTCGTTATCTGTATCTCGGTGATGTTCCAAGGGATGTGGTGGACATCCGTAGCAACCATACAGAGGAAGAAATACTCACCGGCATCGACAAGATTAGCAAGCAACTTGAAATACCTAAGCTGTGGGAAGTCATATTGTCTGGGAACGATAGACGGCTAGCAAGGCAGCGTCATCAGGACGAAGTGAACCGAGCCCAGCAACAGGTCAGCGACTTCTTCGAGCAGAAGGTGATTGGCCACAAAGTAATTGTCGACACACGGAAAGCGTCTGAGGTTAAATGGCCGCATGGTAACTCAATGTTTGCGGATTGTTTCCTACGGGCAGATGAAACGATTGGAGACGCCCCCCAAGAAGAGGACCAAGAATCAAATTCCATTCCCATCGGGCCGGGTTCTGAATCGAAACTACAAAACGGAACCACTAAACGGGGGAAATCAGTTCTCTATCCGGTGCATAAAGCAATGCTCATTCGAAGTCCATATTTCGAAACAATGTTTTCCAGTGAATTCATGGAGGCCCAAGAGTCAAAGCATCTTCATATCATCAAGGTCGACTGCTCGCCCGCAGTTCTTGAGATCATACTCAGATTCCTCTATACAGAGCAGGTGGAATGCCCCTTGGATCTCGCACTGGATTTACTCTACGCATCTGACATGCTCCTTCTCGAGAAATTAAAAAGCAAAGCCGCGGTGTTGATCAGCTCGCTCGGTAGTGGGAACAGTAATCTATTGATCGATCGGACACACGGTGGCAGCGATGAAGCTGGTGTCGAAGTCGAACCTATCAACGTCTACGATGTCATCCACGCGGCGTGGGACTTGAGGGTTCAACGTCTTGAAACATTTGCGGCCCGATACCTTGCTTATAGACTCGAGGACTACATCGATGAGGAGGAATTCGCTGAACTCATACAAGAAAGCGCGGCAAGAGTAAAAAACAGAGAAGAGACAGATACGATCGAGTTGCTTGACGACATTAGATATTACCTGGATGACCGATTCAGGCTGAGATTCGAGGACGCGGGACTAGACGAGATGCTGGATGAAAGCGGCGAGATAGACGCTTCGGCCGTCGAGGCCTTATCATCGCAGCTTCAGATCGCGAATGGTACGACCGCCTTATCGAGGCCTCCCGACTCTGAGAGGACCGTGGCGGCGGCTCCTCGGGAGAGTTCAACCGCCGCTCAAGCCGAGGTCGACGCCGGTGTTAGGACGCTTGACGGAGAGTTTGCCGAAGACGAGTTCGCATCAGACGCCATCAACTATCAAGTATTGTTGCAAAAGATTGACATCATGCTCGAAAATCTCAAGTTAGACGCATAGACGAACCCAGGTTAGAAATAAAGACAGACTCGCTCAGTTTTATATCACAACAAATAGCATATGTCTCTCAGCGAGCATTACACGAACGAAAGGACCCATTTAGAATATTACGATAGATGGAACTGGGATTTTGTAGAAAAGGTAGACGATACGATCCGTGGTAAATATACACTACCTATTGGCTAGTATTTGCGCTGTGGGATCGCTCATCATAATATTGCGACAGGTGTGGCGGCCTTGGCGCTTCACTTACCCTCAAGGTTTGCTCCTTTGTTTCGTATTCTCGCACTCTAGAGCACAAGTCGTTTGAAGAGCGTGGTCATCCTTGGGCTACATAATTTCTTGTATAGTGATAGTTTCCCCCTGAATATCACCATAAGCGAGAATCCTCAAACGGCTCGGGGCAATTCAAGGTAACTTGGAACTCACAGAACGCCGCGTAAGCTCCAGGGCGCCCCACCCCCACCGTTATGTGCCGCCGCTAAAGTGCCGTCGTTACCGACCGCCAAGGACCCTGCGGAGGCTCTAATGGTAATACTAAGTTTTGTAAGTACAAAGTACGTGTACAACGGGGGGGCGATGGATGGATGGGGGATTGGAGACTGGGCACGACTGGGGATGTTTATGGTTGTATGGCGTGAGACGTGTTGAGTTGTGCTTGAGGAACACCACAATGAGACTTTTCGACTCTCCCAAGCAAACAATCTCCTTCCCATTGCAGGCGATGCGACGGTGCCCAGGAATATGAAGGTGCTCTCGGTGCTTGGACGCTGCTCGCAGCTCCCGGTCTTCTACAAGTTCACCATAGTCGGTGTTTTTGCTCTCATACTTATTGGTAAGTCGGCTCTCGCCCGCGACGCCCGTACGCACGCGATACATCGATGTACTGGTTTCGGATGGATGAATGGTGTCGAAAGGAGGCATGGAGAGGTGCTCGCAACTAACATGGGCGCCTTATAGCAACACTCCAAACCGGTCCGGTCGACTTTCGGGATCACTGGGATAAGCTCCGACGACCCAAGAAAAATGGCCTTGCCGATGGCATTCCGCTGCGCGGTGAGTACAAGCTTTTCTTTGGGCCAAGACAGTGTCAAGAGGATTCTAGGTTTCCTCTCAAATCATACTCAATACGGCTATGACTGACTCTGAGTATTCCAGTCATGTTTATCGGCGCCTCTATGACTCTCGGTGAGCACTCGACCGGCGAAAGGGGCTATCGCAAGCAGATCCGGGACTGGCTAGTGTCGCAAGGCAACGAGGTGAACTACGTTGGCCAGGTAAATATCCCCTATGCTCTCCTCTGTCGCCCGTATCTCCTTGTACAAATACTGATTTATCCCCTTACAGAATCGATTTGGCGACTTTCTTGACAATGATGTTCAAGCCTTTGGTGCTCAACCCATCAAGCCGACACTCGACCGCTGCAAGGAGATTGTGCCTCAGACACAGCCGAATCTGATCCTAATCAACGCAGGCTCGAGCGACTGTTTCCAGCAAGACCACTGGGGGCCCGCCTTTATCTTACAGAAGATGCGCGCACTCGTGGACTATCTCTTCGAAGCTTCACCGCGCGCAACCATCATCATGTCGACTATTATCACGAGCCCCTGGGACAACGTTGAGGACTGCGTCACGTCGGCGAATGCGCAGATTCGACAGGTTGCGACTGATCTGATCCGCGAGGGCAAACCCGTCGTGCTGGCTGAAATGCACCACGACCAGGGCCTCCCGAACCGCGTCGAGAGGAAACATATTGGCAAGGACGATATGCATCCAATCGACGCCGGCTATTTCCTCATGGGCGATATATTCATCGAGAGTATCCAAGACGTGGAAGAGAAGGGATGGCTCCGGGCTCCCGTCAACAATGGTATTCCGTATGATGGCGAGGCCGAGCGACATGCCGAGGAGGCCAAGAGCGAGAAGCAGATCCCAGAGACGCCGCCGCCAGAGGAGGCCAAGACCGAGGAGGTCAATCCTAATGCCCGAAGAAGAAGGCACCATAATCCGTTGTTCGACTAAACAATCGCTTCTTTCCGCGGCTTCTAAAAGCCACGAGCCGCGATTCAGGAAGTATCATTAGTTGCGACTAGATGGCGATAAACCTCGGGGCGTGACATTTAGAAGGCATGGTAGCATTTTGCATTTGATACCTCGGACGGGAACGGCCTGGCATGGTCAAAAAATTGTATTAATAGACGAAACATTCTCTGGTATTATTACTCGCTTAGAAAAGATGCGATATTGTCTCTGAACATCATGTATAGCTCTACCTTAAGTGATTTGCACCTTTGTTGGGTCCGTTGAAATTGTTTTCTCCTAGTTACCAAGTCCATATCATTGCTGGGTTTCTACCAACTTGTTTGCCTGTTTCCAACCATCAATGTAATTTCTAGACACCTGAGCCATTATGGTTTCTTGAATGGATGAATGCAAGTGCAAACTGTGACGTTGTATTGTTATCTTCCTATCGTCATCTTCATTAAAGAAAGAAAGTCTAAATAGTACACTTCAAAACAACCACGACTAAAACTTCAGACTTGACCATTAAATTCCGTGCATTTATTTTTCCGAGCGAGCAACCGCAAAGATCAAATGCTTGGGAGAACAAGACAGAAAAAGAACTGCTCTATCCTGCATGAGACATAGCCACTCCATTGTTAGAGTACTGACCACACGCAGTCGAACATTGATCGTTGCCCTGCAAGACGTCGAAAGATGTGCCGTCCTCGTTCTGAAATCTGGTACGGCAACCATGCACTACGAGGTTTCAAGTCAATAAGAGTTACTCCAAGGCCCAATCTACGATCCGGACAGAACCGGCAAAGGAGAAGAATGAAAATTACTTACTGCATGCCTCCCAAGAACTGGTCGATGCACCGGCGCTAGTTTGTGGGGTTGGAGTGAACGGGCCGGGCTTTTGGACGTGGTGCGAATCGAATGGGAAATCTCGGGCTACCTTCTCAGTCGCGTCGGTCTCATCACGAGCAGCGACCAGACCAGAGCCATAGCCTGCAGATTCGGCGCACGCGGTTGCGCAGCTTTTTTCGCCTGTTCCGGTCTTGGGCGTGGTGTTTGTATACTGCCACTTGCTATCGCATTTCTTCATGCAGGCTTGGAACCTAGCAAACCCAGCCCCTGTGATGAGCGCGGGCGGAGCTGGTTGAAGTTGACCTGATACCGGTCTCATCTCTCGCTTCGTGTTGAAGACAGCACCGCTTCCATCCTTCTTGTATTTGGCGCAAGCTTGCGCCCAGCTCTCTTTGCCTGTTCCAGTCTCGGGCACCGTGTTGGTCCATTGGAACTTGTCGTGATGGGCCTTCATGCAGGCATCGTAGTCAGCATATCCAGCCCCTGCGACGAGCGCGGGCGGAGCTGGTTCAAGTTTACCCGAGACCGGTCTCATCTCTCTCTTAGCAGCCACTAAGCCCGCTCCTTCAGACTCATAGCTGGCGCAGGCCGACTCGCAGTTAGATTCTCCCTGGTAAGTGTTTGGGGTGACATTTGTGAATTGCCACTTATGCTCGCAGGACTCCATGCATGCTTCGTAGCTCGTGAATCCAGCGCCGGCGCCCATGGTAGGGACTTCCTTGGCCGGCTTGGAACCAACCTTGGCGTTGGCAGTTGGGATGTTGTCGTCGTGGGCGTCATGGGCTGCGTCGTTGGGGGTTGCACCGTTAGCGTTGCTATTGGGTTGTTTCCCAGCACTTCTATCTTTCTCAAGCATTTTGTCGCTATGGCACATCCCTAGACACATTGCCATACAATCCCTATCACCCTTGCACTCCGGGCGGCATTTCTTAGAGCATCCGGCCGCGCCAGACTCCTCAGACGGGCCAGCATTGGGTGTTGCCACCTTGGGTGCGGCGGCTTGGGCGGCAACTTGGGCGGCAGCTGGAGTCTCGGCAGCGTAGGGAAGCTGCACTGGAACTGATGTGATTATGTACCCAGCGGCAGTAGTAGCAGTCGTAGTAGTAGTGGTAGTGGTCGTCGTTGTCGTAGTAGTAGTCGTAGTCGTAGTAGTAGCTGGTGGGTCGACCCTGTATGCCGGAACCGACGATGCGACATATGGAACAGCGTAAGGCGGAGCTTCAGCAGCGGCGTAAACTGGCAGTTCATGGACGCTATATGCCGGGAACGTGGGTGCAATCGACGAGACAGGGCGAGACTGGACCGGCACATCTGCGACGGCATACTGGTTTTGCACTGGGACTGACGGGACTGGAACATGGACTACAGGCGGGAGACTCGGGGAAATACGCGGGAGAGTTGTCGTAACAGGAAGAGTGGTCGTAATAGGGAGAGTAGTAGTAATAGGAAGAGTGGTCGTAATAGGGGTCGTAATAGGGAGACTAGTCGTAATAGGAAGGCTGGTCGTAATAGGGAGACTGGTCGAAATAGACGGGAGGCTTGTGGAAAGCGAAGGCAGGCTTGTGGAAAGCGAAGGCAAGCTCGTGGAAAGCGAAGGCAAGCTCGTGGAAAGCGAAGGCAGACTGGTGGAGAGAGACGGCAGACTTGTCGAAAGAGGCGGGATCGTGGAAAGAGACGGGAGAGTCAAAACCGGCGTTGTAGACGGGAGAGGAATAATTGGCGGGCTCTTGACAAGGTACGCATTCTTGACCGGGTACGATGGAATAATAGTAGGGACAATTGACGTGCTCTCGTGTTGGATCTCGACCACCGCCGTTGGGATAGACACCGATGGGAGAGCAGTAGGATAGACTGCCGGGGCCTGGACGACCGGAGGGGGCGCGACAGCATACTGAGCTGGAACCACCGATTGGATTCTCGGTGGTGGTGCAACCGGGAAAGTCGACACCGGAGTCACAGGAGTCGAGACGGAGGGAATAGTCGAGATGGTTGTCTGCAAGATAGGCATAGGCTTCACCATGTAGTCTAATCAGGGTCAGTATAAGAGAGAATTATATAGTTTAGAGCCTCAGCGGACTTCCTGCTTCCACTAACAGCCGGAATTGGCATGCTTGATGTCAGTGTGCAAGGCTTATCACTTACAATCTCTATTCTTGAGGTCCTTCCGTTCAACCTTCGCACCATGCGGCCTAAGAGCGATGAGTAAGTTTATACTGTAGTAGAGATTGCGTCTTTGGAAATCTTACGCAATGGGCTTTGCCATCATGCCCGGGATGAGCCCGGCAACGATAAATTTGGTCAACATCGTGAAGAGATAGGCGTGGTGATGCGACTATTGCGATGATGAATTGAATAAGTAACGAACGACTGTAGTAACGAGTGACTATAGTAACGAGTGACTGTAGCTTGAGTAATTATGCAAGTTCCTTCGCTCACCTTCCCTGTTCCCAGTGGTAGCGATGTCTGCTTGATGGTTCTGATTATTTGGTCCCAAACCGCCATGCTTTATACAAAATCTCAATCGCCCAGTCCGGTGGCAAAAAGCAACATAGATAGTGCCTCCACATCGTCATTCTCGCGGCCGCACCATTAACATACCATAGCTTGTTTGTTTGTAAGGGTGAGCGCTCGATTTTCAAGACATGAGAAGCCTCAGGATTGGCCTATCCAACTACTGTGTCTGAGACATTACGTTCTATCGCGACATCAAATCAATGACCCAAAGACTCTAATCTAAATCCATTCCCTTGATATCAGTCGGCGAGCTCGTTTTCATTCTACTGGTATGAGACGCCATTCTCTAGCGCCAGCATATCCCATAATTGAATCCAGGGACATGTGCGCCTCGGCCAAATATATGCTAGCCAAGTTTCAGAGTACGAATCATCGACAAAGTTCGTCATCACAGCTACAGAAGCATCTGTTCTACTTTTATTAGAGGTTCCAATGCTTCGCGTGTCCCTTCAAGTCCCTCCATTGACGCCTCCACGTTGTCTTTAACTATAAATGAGCTATGATTAGCCAGTAATGGTCACGGAGAAAGACTGCAGCAGCATCATTCTGATATTATATAAAGGCGAAACGTCGTCGCGTCGTGTCGGGGTCGGAGCAATGGGCATGTTTGCTCCATCATCACATTTTGACAACGTGTTAGTCTCAATACCTACACCAAACCGAAGTTAACAATGATGTCTTCTTTGCAAGATATCAATATGGTACTACTTATTGCCGCACGCGACCTATCAAATCACTAAGGTCTCTTGCCTCAACTTTCCTTCTAATCAGCTCCTCCCCAATGCCTTGCCCCCCTATCCAGTGACAAGCCATGTATCTTCAGCTACTTCAATAACCCTGTGCACGATTCTTCGTGTTGGCCTTGTGTACTATTACGCCTGGTATGGGCGACTAATATTAGAATAAGGGAGTTTTTTCTACTTCTTGATGAAATACTTCATAGTTCTATGTGTCACTCGACTACTTACACCAGAAGCCTTTCACCACTACGCAAATAGGATTCGGGTGTTGCTGGATTTAGTAAATTCTTTCCCGTCTCATCCTTTAGTCGAGGTTGCTTGGCTGAGTAATATAGAGTCCCAAGGAGTCTTATTATTAAACCACACTTCGACTTCTTAGGGAGTGTGCCTAGGCTTTGTAGCGCGACATGCCAATCGAAATCCGCTAAAATTCGTGATTGGCGATATTGTTATGTATGCATGTAGATAATAAGTACATCGGCAATTTTCTATATTGCTGTGTCGGCATATTGCGGTATCGGCCGTATGGTTCAATATTTTGTACCTCGAGAGCGGAACCACTCGCCGCCGGGTACGTTTAGGGCCTTGTTATATCGAATCAACAATCGAGGATATACCTATTAGTGATTTTCCCGCTTAGTTAGGCCATGCAACGATCGTTAGACGGTTGAGTATTACATACGTTTGCACGAACTGATTGATCGCATAATCGGTTTCCTCCTCCGGCTCTGAAAACGAAGCAGCAGTTTTATTCAACACGGCGTCGCTTGCCCTATCTAATGCTTGCTGTAAAGTAGGACGATTTTCCAGGTCAACGTACATGCATTCCGCAATGAGTCCGGCAAGATCTGGATCTAGCCAGGGGTAAGGATCACCCCAAGACTGGGGTAGGAGTTGCCCTGCTTGGGTTCCAAATCCTTTGTAGTTCACTACTTGACGCTGGCTAATATCGGCCATGTTGATAAAAAATGCTATGTACTATTTTTGCCAGATATAATTAGCAAAAAGGGTAAGGTCTAGGGGTTGAGACTAATGACTGCTAATACTTACTACGGAGATGGCACGTAGATTTATTTGCGGCCCCATGTTAGGGTTGGGCATTATGTCCGCTTCACCAAAGTCGATCAGTTTAAATACATGTCCTAGATGATGCTCGTCGAGCCCATCTCCTATGCCCAGCATAATATTCCTACTTGCAATGTCGTTATGCGTGATCCCTTGTGGTGGCGTGCCGTCATCTGGGATCGTTTCAAGTATCGGTGGTGAACCAATCGGTCTACCAATGGGATAAGCCATTCCAATACACGCCCGTATCACTTCAATGAGTATTATTAGTGAAGCGTACCCTCATATGGAAGGTCGATAGAACAACTCACAGCAGAGGTACAAGGACCAGAGCATTCTATTTGGTAGATGGACATCGTCATCAAACATTCTTTGGAAAAGAGATAACATGTCCCCATTTTCGATATATTCTAGTGCAAGTACTGGTCCTTGGATCCCGGCAAGAGAGCTAAAGGCCGTTTGGTCGATGAAGCCGGAGGATGCTTCTGGATCTGGCTGAGATAGATTATCACAAGAAGCGAGTATCTGTACAATATGCTTGGCGCCATGCAGTTTCTTTGATCCTGCTGTGTTAGATCGATTTTACAGAATTCGTGTGATGTAGGACGAACCTTTAACCATGAGATCTCAGATCGCAACTCTTCTGCCGCTGAATTCAATGCAACTTTCACTGCCACTAGAATTATCGGAGTCAGTTACTGCTATTTAGAATGTGGTTTGTGATAATCTTGAAAATTCATAGACATGATTTGAGCCCGAAGGGAAACTTTATAGCTTAAATGCCACTAAGAAGAAGATAACTCCGAGATTTTCTTACTTCGATGTCTGTGAGGCCCATCTCCTCCCTTTCGCCTCAGAAGGACCGCCAAGCCAAATGAGCCATTGCCTAACAGTTTCTCATACTCCCAGTCACTTGATGTCTCGAAATAACCTTGAATTTGCCGTGCAAGCAGAGATACCTGTTGCGACATTGATGATAACTTATCCCACCATGTATCGTAATGGGCTGGATATAAAATTGATTAGCGGGACACCGAGGAAGCTATTGAGATCATGTTGCCAAAATCCAAAATGCAAAACCGTCCATCAAGAAAATCATCTCTTTGTCATTTTGTGGGAAAGCATTGTTTTATCAGGTCGAGTTGCTTTGTATATTGTCGTATTTTCATGTCTTATTTTATGGACAAAAAGACATGATACGGTTCCGGCGCAAGATATGCAAGCTCAGAACTAAAATTTGGACTATTCTACAGAAGATTTTTGTTCTTTCTGACCATCGGGTATTAACTCAGCAGTAGCTTTTATGAAAACGCGTTGCGGCACAGCATATCCTAAAACACATGCATATTATGTTCTGCTTTGCTGTGAGCACGTTTTATAAAAGAGCGACTACATAGCGAACGGATATGCATTAATCGTCGAAATTGGAGCGCTTACTGCCATTATTGAACCGTCCCTATTGACCACACGATGTTGATACAATCAATGTAACATTAAGGACTTGGTTCGAAAGCCTGTGCTGACTCATCATAACCGGAATTAGTTCTAGTATTTTAGTATTAGGTTAAGTACTTGTCTAGTAAAAGCTACATTTAGTAAGTTTTAGTACGGACAATACTAAAACTTCCTTTTTGTTGCTTTTACTGGAAAACAGAATCAGTAAGCAAGTATTCAAGTAATACTAACTTACTAAAAGTTATCGATAACGGTATGCTATGCTGAACTAAGTAATATTATAGAAAGATTATCAGCCACTATTAACCACCGCCGACTGTATCACCGGCTGGTCGTGTTAGTTGAGGATTACCTCACGAAAGCAACAGCTACTTGCCCCGCCCGGGAGTAAGTATTGGTGTCTGCCGCATCGAGGAGGTCAGTTGACGTTTAAAATGTGTCAGGTTCGATTTGACATAGTGTAATAACGCAGAGCGACGTCGGCTTCTAAAAGCTTTTCTGAAGTACGACCGTTCTACAGAGCGATTATTCACGAACCGCCCCCGAGAGTGGGGGAAAGAAGCGATATATTACGTCGAGGAGTACTTCCAACCTCTTTCGAAGGCTGTACCTATCTAGTACGGGCGATTTCCTCCAATTGTTTCTCCACGGAAGCTTAGAGTTTGGACTCAGAGGGCTGCGTGTCTGGCGAGATCGTTGCGAGACAAGCGACAATACGTCGTAGGGGGCCTCCCTTCTGGATAGGATGGCTTCCAAGTACCTTCTCTAATAGTTTTTAGGCGTGACGCAATGAGTAATAACGTTCGAATCTAAGCGGGCCGTAATATGATTCCGTCGATACGTGCGGCTTTTTTCCTTGGAGCCTAACGGCTTCTTATTCGATTAGCCTTCTACAAGACGCTGTACTTCGTTTATAATATTTCTTATATATTCTAGGTTCTTCTCATGTCGAGTAGGTCTAAAGGGTTGCACCGTAGTTGAAGGTTAGTTTAGGTATTTCTAACTCGATTAGTTGGTTGATTTGGTTGTTTAATAGGTGGTTACTTATTTATGCGTTAGGCCTTGTTTTAGTGGATTCTAATAGCTTCTGTTATAACTCGAGTGTGATAGTATGCCCTAATTATTTTAGTGTAGTAAGGCCTGGAAACATTAGTGTCTGTTATGAAGTGCTTATTCCGATATTGGTGTGAGGACAGTGTATTAACAGGATGAGTATAGCTTTCGCCGCTGGGCCTGTGTTGCCCCCAACAGGCGCTGCCCCAGACAAACTGCTGGATCTAGTAGACAAACTCAGATAACTCCACATTAGCCGACGGTGTCGTCGGTACTTCGTTGCGTGGAGGGACAAAATAGTTTGCCGTAGGCGAAGGGCAGATGAATATATAGTATCTGAAAAGATGTAGTCTGTATGATATGTAGTGCAGACAAGGATTTTTTCCCGGAAGATGAGGCAGAAGAAAGTGTCCCAGCAGGACACAGTCCCTAGAGACGTAGTCCCCAGGAATATTATCCTTAGAGACCTTGCACTTAGCCAGATATGAATCAACAATCATGTCTCTCTTAATTGCGTGCCCAACAATTACTCGCCACGGTTTGACATAAAGCCATGTCTCCGCCGTCCTATATAGCGTCCTATAGCTCTGTTATGGATACAGTAGAGCTAACGTCCTCGTTTATAGTACTTATGTTACTAGTTGGCGCTCCTTATTAGATGTACTGTATAATGTAGTGCCGAAAACGCCTAGGATACCGACTGCGGCTTCACCACTACGCATGAATCACAGGCCAATATACATCTTGGTAAAGAGATGAAACAAGCGAAGTGCAACGACAGCTTACGAAGATCCTAGTCGTCTTTATTGTTTTCGAAAGCTTATGGAAAGAATATCTAGAACTTCTAAGAGTTAGCTTGACCAATCTATCCGTTACTCGTTTGTTCTATTCTTATTATCTAGGGTTTTTGAATGACTCGTGACTACCTGTCTACCCAAGCTTTCTATCATAGGGGGCAGGGAGCTACCCTGTAGATGAACTACTCTCTCGTAGCTAGGTAGGTTTGGGTATTTCGGTCCTAAAATGGGGCGACCCTGGTTTGTTTATATACTTTAAACTTGATGAATATTCTAATATCATTGAAAAATTGATGAATAGGTATGATGTCAAGGGGCTTATAGCCGCTCCAATCTCTCGGCCAAGTTTGATCTTCGGATCTGCGGTTGCAGACCTAAGGCTTCATGCATTTGGCTAGAGGTAGCAGCAATTGATGATTACGCCGCATCATTTAGGCATACTACTACATCAAGTTTCATATGGTGCTTTAGCCTGTCACGAGATCCGTAGCGCCGTGTTGTTGCAGTGACCATCACGGACGCAGTGCAAGCCCATCTCCATATAAAGCGCTAGGTCTCTGCTGGCTGGGATTCAATCGCTCCTCTGAGCAATAAGTACATTCAGAATCTTTTGACTATGGCCAGCCGCCTCTCCTTCACTTCTTTTTTTGCGATAATTCCTATGCTGGTCGCGTCCCAGCAATGTGATCTTCAATTTGACGGCCGGGTGCCATCTAATTTTGCTGCTGCCACATTCAATAGTGACAATGGCATCTTCGACCCCAATAATGTTTTCGGGCAAGGTACAATATCTATCCAACATAGCACATGGCAGAAACACTAACCAGAACAGGATTAAATCTCGGCTCAGTGATTCAGTTGCAGAATTCGCTCTCGTCACTTGTAAGCAGCACGCGAGGAAGTCATCTACCTATATGCTAACAGTTACATGGTTCTAGTTCGACGTTGGTACTATCCCAGTAGGAGTCACCATTAGGCAGGAATCAAGTGCAGCATGGGACATGCAGAAGGGTTACTAACACATAAATAGTGACGATTCAATATTCGCGCCAAGTGCCGACAATGTCCAAACGGGATTTCGGCGGGCGGAGTTGATCATAGCAAGCAATGACGGGACGGACGCGTCGACGACCGGGGTAAAAACGCTTCACTTTAGTGTGATGAAAGACGCGAATCGCCCTCTAAATCTTACCCACGAGTACCAGCTCGTGTTTCTTGAGAGTAATGATTTCAGCACAAATCAATTCGTGTTGAAGACGGGAACGATCCTTGGCGCGAATACCGCCAACCCAGACACTTTGCAGCTATTTGGCAACGTAAACGCAAATCCAGCACAGTCTCTGTTTAGCGCGCCTTTTGCCGAGGATGTGTTTCACAACTTTGCCGTCGCACTGGACTTCGATACACTGTGAGTGTTCTGAGACGTTTGAACCCAAGCTTTGATGTACGACTGACAAGCTCGACACGCCAGGACTACCCAAGTGTTTTATTCACAAGGCGCAGACCCGCTCATCGCACAGACTGAGGCACTTGCTAACGATGTCAGTGGACAAGGGCAGTTCCATTTTGGCGTATTGAAAAAAGGTCTTAATGGCGGCGATGATATTGTAAAGAACGGAGAACAGGAGCCGGGCATCGATGAAGGTGTCATTTTCGGCGGTATTTTCGAAGAAGACAGCTCCCTTGGGTGTATCAGCTTGTCGGCATAGACATTTGTGTCACTGCCCTGTATTGTCTATCATTCAGTGCACCGTATACTGTACGCACATCAAGGTTGCCAAACGGATGACAGATTGCAGCATACTGTACTCGATGATATTATGGGGAGGCAAAGATGTCGTTCGTCGTGAGATCTATTTACACGCTGAAACCAACGCCTCTATTCTCTGCCCTAGCTTCTCGATAACCCACCGCTCAGAAAAACTACGGTCTAACTAGTAGATACTTGGCAGACAAGGGTCCCTTGGCCAACTCACATCTAGACTGTCAGACTTCCTATTCAGGCAGTATGAAAAGGTAGGCTAGCCCTAGATAGTGGTGGTAACAAGCTTGACAAGGATGCCTGAGCCCAAATCGATTGCGTCGTTCGGGTTCATGAAGCATACGAACAGAGGCTTCGTCTCTGCCGTATGGCTTCACTTGTTGTCAAGCAATAAGATTCTTGCTATAGCTTATTAATCAGTAGGCCACATAGAGTCATGGGACTAATGCTGAACCGAATGCAATTCTTTTCATGACCGCTACTCGTCCCATGTGGCTCCAATGAGCTCTGTCGTCGCTTTTTGGCGGTGGCTGGTGAGGCCCTGTCGAGGCCCAACCACCCATCATCGTCACTGTCACTGTCACCCGAACACCCGCCTCGCGCATTATGCCATTGGCCTTAAAAACCTCTGCGCACCTGGTGCGCTGCCGTCGTGCATCTGCATCTGCAGGCTACACCATTTCTCCCCCGTTCAATTAATTGGTCGAATCGTCGGAAGCGGAGGAAGATCACCACCGAATGTCGTAGCAGTTCCTACACATGAACCATGAGTCTCGGCTTTGATCATGTCGAACCCAACCGTACGTCGAACTCCCTCAACAGAGCCGCTCAATTGTGTACAACCGTAGAAGAACCGAAAAAGCTGACTCTTGTTACCTCTTGTTTGAATAGAGGGAGACAGGGATTATACATCTGCCACTTCGACGAATGAACAGCCGCCCACAGCTTCACAGGTGACCGTTGTTCGCCAGCCTCAACCTGAGCCCAGCACTCGCCAACAGCAGCAACACGGTCTCCCAACACCATCTTGGCAAATGACCGGAATACCCCATGCTCCGTCACCTCCAGAGGCCCCGACTTTCCCTTCCTGTCCCTCGGAAGACGACACTTACGGATCGGAGAGATTTGTCGGTTACTATACTGACTTCCTGGAAGATGCCTCTTCGACTCCGGTGCCACCACCTTCGGTGCGCTTCGACCCCGCACCCTTCATAATAGGAGGCATGCAAACGGATTCTTTGGTGACCAGGGACTTCAAAGATGAGCTCACGAGGGCGGCGGGCGCTGTTACGCCAGGAGTGAGTGATACGCCGTACATTCGCTATGCCATCGAAGCTATTACACGGCGGCGCAACGAGGAGCGCGGAACTGCATCAGGGATCAGTAATACACAGTCTGGTAGTGACGAAGTGTCCTTACCACAGACTCAAATTATCCCTCAGTTCAGCATCCACATCTCCAAACCTCCACCCGCTCACCAGTCCGTCGTCGTTGCCTATGGCGATGATGAACCCGTGTCGGGTAGTCGGCAGACGCCCATCTCCACTCACGCCACCCCCGATATATATCAAGCGCCTATTGTCGAGCGGCAACCAGCGGTGAGCCCAGCGAGACAGCCGGAGCGAAGCCGTCTCGACGACATAATAGATAACTTCAACCGAGCCCAAGCGTTCGTCGAGGAGGACGTTCCGGCTCCGGCGAATATTCACAGTCCGCCACGGACGGTGGACGTCTGGCGAGCTCAGTCGGACTCGTTTCCCAAACACGACCTGGAAGCAATCGGATACAAACATCCCACACCTCCTCCATTAACACACAAGCCCTGGATCTTGCGACCGCCGTCATTGTTGCTACTCATGATACTTTGCATAATCATAATAGTAGCCCTCATCTTCTCTGCCGTCTATTCCATCGGCCGCAATGGTCTGACAGCTTACGCCGGTACCATTTACGGAGGCCAATATTTCCTCTTCCGCGTTCTCCCACAGCTGATCGGTGCTGTTGTCCTCATATATGCGCAGTGCATTATCGCAGCCGTGTTCCGCGTCTTTCCCTTTTCTACCATGGCATCCGATGACCGACGCGAACGACGCAATGCTGTTTTCTTGCCCCTGTATCCGAAGTCGTTTCTGTGGCCACAACTCTTCGGTCCTTGGCAGGTCTGGGTACCTACGCTCATTGTCTGGCTGACGAACTTTACGATACCCCTTCTGAGCAGCTTGTATACTGTCGTGCTCGTCGATGGCGTCTGGACATGGTCTACCGTTCAAGGCGTGGCCTGGACCTTGGTTGCCGTATATGTATCATTGCTACTGTCGGCAGTTGTCGTATTTGTCTATTGGCGGCGCCGGCGAACCGGCATGATGGAGACATGGGACGTCCGGAGCATCGCAGACGTTATCTTTCTTGTGTCGCAGAGCAACTCCCTGCCTCAGTACCGAGGACTCGAAACGGTAGCCACGCGGAGAAAGATGGAGAAAGCCCTCGATGGCACGGCCGAAAGGCTCGGGTACTGGACGACGCCCGAGGTTCCCGAAAACTCCATATTCTGGGGATTCGGCATCCCTACGACTGAGGATGACATCGAGCTAGAGAAGAGCGATAGGAATAAATGGGCTGCACAGCAAGCCCCATTTCGCCCTGTGACATTGTCAGACGTCGAGGATCAGAAGGAAGCATGGACAGTGCGCTACCGCTACCTGCCCTGGTGCTTCCGTGACAGTCAAATCATTTTCTTCGTCGTGGCTGGGACACTCCTGTTAATCGCCCTGATCGTTGTCTCGTTCCTCCCTTCGACCGACATACGGAATGGGTTCCTCCCTCACTTAAGTGCTGCCCCCCTGGCTGGCGCGTTCTCACCCGCCGATTTCCTCTACTCCTTTATCCCTTCCCTCATCGGACTTGCTCTGTTCCTCGGCTTTCAGTCCCTCGAACTTACACTACGCATTCTGACGCCGTGGGGAGAGTTGGCACGTGAGGAAGGGTCACGCGCAGAGACATCCCTCTTGCTAGATTATGCGGCATGCTTACCATGGGAATCCACCTTCAAGGCCTTGAAGCTCAAGCACTGGCGCGTGGCCTTCGTTACATATCTCTCGCCTCTCTTCGTGCTGATTCCCGTGCTCAGTGGCGGGCTGTTCCTGGCTTTGACCCCACCATCCGGTGCTGTAAAAGTCTACCCTAATGTAGCGATCTTTGCGATCATTCTCGCCTTCCTAATCTTGTATCTCGCATCTTTGGTCTCCCTCGTCCCTGACCGGAAGCGATTCCGCCTTCCCCATGCTGTCACTTGTCTAGCCGAGATCATGAGTTTCTGCTGCAACGAACAATTGCGCACTGACGAAGCGTTTGATCAGACAGCGATAAGCAAGCGGCTTCAGTTCGAAGGAGCGCTTGACTGCGGCAAAGACTGGCATCGTCAGGGCCGCTGGACGTTTGGTGCTGGGAGGAATAATGAAGAGCGCCTTGGCATCAAGCGCCACAGCAAGTTTACCGTCAACTCGACGAAATTGCGACAGTACGACAAGCACGTACGAGGGAAGACTATCTCGGGGCCTTTACCTCACGGTAGCGGGCCTTTATTCGGCCATTATTAGAAGTTTTATTTGCATTTTGAGCGTGTTGGGGCGTTGTCTTTTGGCTGGGAGTAGAATGTGTCGCGCGTTTATACATGCGTTCAGAACCCAAAAGGAGTTCAGTGTATTAGCTAATAACCATCACCAGGCATCATGGGTTACGGATCACGGAAATTTGGATTATGAATAGATGAAGCATGAGGATTTTGGCGTTTTGAGATCGAAACTTGGTCTATCACAAGTTTGGGGTTCTTAATCATAGATAGCGAGACGATACCTTGGGAAAGATCGATAATCTAACGTGCTATTTAGAATGATTAATTATATGATATCTCCTCGTTTCTTTCGTCCTCTTCTCTTGCTGTGTGGCATCTTTGAGCTTTGGCTTTCGCTACCCGCTCCTAAGTTTGTTCAAATACTTATGCCTGCTCTACTCAATCACCTTCCAAGGTACTTAATCTTTATACGAAGAAATTCACAGTGGGGCGGGCTAGCTTAGACCATAAACAGTACCTGGGAGTCGGTATCGTACGCAGCATAATATGGAAATGACCATGAGACTGAGCCGCATGTCCTGTAAACGCTGGTGATGGCCGAAGGAAACAATCAACCGTTCCACAGGTAATTTTCATTCCAGATGATCAAGCGGAAGCTCCACACACAATCTTGCATTTCTAGGATGTTTTGGTCATGCCAAATGTTTAATCGCCATAGGGACATGGGCGGTGTGGTATTCCACATGAGATTATTTCATATTGCATCAAACATGGAATGGGGCTCGCCCTCAATGTTGGCGATTGTTTTTGGGTGGACATCTGTGAGGATGACTATGATCGGCGAAATCTTGCATGTACTATTGCTGCAACATCTAGTTAGTGGGAACATGTCGCTTATCGAGATCCCGGGGTTGATCCTAGGTTTAAAGGTCGATCGCTGCAAGTCTTCACGATCCGGATCATAATTTTGTCTCTAATAGTTATGGTATGCTGTAGGCTTAGTGACATGCATCTAGTTAGACAGTATAATCTTGGGACAGATATCTATATTTCCCCGGCATACCTTATGCCAATAAATACACTCAAGCCACTGCCAATGACAGAACATGGTGGAATCCAAGAACGATCATGTTTGGAAATCAGTCCTAAGCGCCATCGCTGTAATGAGAACGCTTTTACAACGAGTTTTGCAGCCCATGTCCCTTTTCCCTCCGTTGATAACTCCGTTTTTGAACCTCCTAGAACCTGAGTCCTGTCATTTTGTCTATTTGTACACTTGTTTTCCGATCCAACACCAACAAATACGCAAGAAAAGAAAGAGAGTGTCGTTGAGTGGTTCTGATCATAACAGAAGGACACCGTAGCGTGATTTAACACCGAATCTCGGTGTGTTTAACTCATGATACATAAGAGCCCGTAAATTGCGTTATTTCCGCCATAATACAGATAAGTCGTTCGTCCCATACGTCTCACAGGCGTGGAGAAAGCGCATCTCATAAACGTGGTACACATGGAGGAAAAGAAAAGAAAAGAGGGGATGTTCAAGCACAAAGGAAAAAAGAAAGCAGCGAAAGTCGTATGCCCACAGGGCGCGGAGATAGTAGTATCCGCGATTACCTCCCCATTAGTCCAAAAATTCGTCCCAGACTACCTCCACGCTTGCGGCTGAGACTGCTACCATTTCTCAGCCCCTCCATGAGATCTTTTCTAGAAGCGTCGGCATCCAAAGATGCAAACCTGGTAGTAATACCCTTTCGCTGAGCGGCACCCCGTTTCGGGCTTCCGCTCTTCTTGTGCAGACCCCTAGCAATACGCTTGGCGAAGCTGGTGCCCTCGTCATCGGCCTCGGTCTCCGAGTCTGAATCGAACTCGAAAACGGAGACGAAACGCTCAGGCTGGGGCCGCATTGGCAATGGCTCTGGAAGTGGGGAGGGAAGAAGTGGTACCGGCGGCGGCGCCATTACGTTGTGCGAAACTAAATCCTTGTTGTTGTTGGTCGTGGTGGCGGTATTCTGGTTTTTATGAGCCTGGACTTTGTCTTGTAGATTGAATGCTGAGGTAATGGAACGGAGGGCCTTGGGCGGAGGCGGCGGGGGATATGCTGGGGAGGCTGGGACGGATGCTACTGTCTTCACTGTAGTCGATGATTGTTGCTGTAAGGTCACCTCGCTATTCGACGCGAGCGAAGGCGGGATGAAGACAGGATTGGTGTCATGACCCGATTCATTTGACTTCAAAGCTGCGCTTGACGTGCTGCCCGGGAATAGTGGCCGTGATGGTGAAGGCGGTTCAAAGCTTAGAGATGAAGTGCGCGGAGGATGTGGATATCTTTGAACACCAGTCACCGGTATTTTTGGATATACAGAGTATGCCACGGGGCTTTGCTTCGGCATATTATACTGAGGTAGTGGGGACTGAAACATATGGCTCGAAGTCATGAAGTGGTCGACCTCCGAGCTGTGGTCTTTGGTTGTAATTTTCGCGGCGTGACCATGGGCATCAAGAGGTTGTCTTTTTAATGGGTCAATTTCAATCTCGAAATGATCACTGCGTTGCCTTGAGCGTAGCAGAGCCGGGTAATATTCTTGGGACTGTCCGGGTATCGGTGATGTTGTATTGTCAGGCCAAAAGCTATCCCATAGCTCGCTAGCCGAAGTATTGTAAATACCGTCGTCATCAACGGATATCTCAGAGTCCGATGTATCTGTCATTCCAGGTACTGAACCATCAGATGACCGACTCTCATTCGATCCATGTCGGCTTAATCTAGGATACGAGAAGTTGTCTCTTGGACCTGATCTTCTCGACAACCTGGTGGCTACCTCAATAGCGGTGCCTGTAGTCATTATTTTAGCATCAGACGGGAGTACTACCCGTTGAGAAGGGTTGAAAGGGTTGGTAAACTCCATTGTAGGATGAAAGAATATCAAGTAGTCGATCGGGCTGAAGTTGAATACTCGTGTCGTTCCGACGAGATAACGGGAGGTTTATACAATATCTTGTGCCCTTGACGGTACAGTCTAGCACCAATAGACTGAAAAGCCCAATCAGACCCCTCGCTTTGGGTTTTAAAGGGCGGGTAGTGTCATCTGCCTAGATTAAGCGAAAGGAAGGAGTAGGGGGCAGGAAGGTGGTTCAGAAGGTGGTGATACAAGTCAACGAGGGGGGTTAGGGAGGGATAATAAAGCGGCAATATTGGGGAGAACCTTTTCGAGTCGCGCTCTGTCGAGGGGAGACTAATGTTTGTGCATATGCAGGTGCATAAACAGCAAGGGAGATTCCAGTGGCACACTTTTTGACTTCCAATGGGATGGATTGTGTGAGATCTCACATTCTATCCGATTCGTGCTTGGCCACCGATGGAACACAACGCCACGGTGTGCCGCAACGGAATGGCACAAACGAGCTCAGGGGGCTTGTCCGATATGACATTACAGTATAGCAACAATCGGATCCCTACTGCTTGCTAGTGCGCGGCGTTCAAAAGAAATGCATGTATGTTATGCCGTAGCCGAGAAGAAATCGGAGGGTGTTTCCCTTGCATGACTATTATTCAGTTGTGTGTCAGTTGTCTCCATACAGTGGAAATCGAGGCTCGAATACGATCTTTTTTGGAAAAGAGTTTTTTGGAAGGGTAACGCAGTGTAAAGAATGTATTGGAAGATCATCCTCTGTGCTCCATTCCAGCCACGTACTTGCAGCTTCGGGCCTGTTGCTAGTAGAATCGACACCTCTGAAATGATGGATCAATTAAGAGCACCAAGAAAGGGGAGACACTAGGGAGACAATACGGTGTATCTCTCGCAGCAAGCCCCGGGTCATCGTTCGCAAGGGCTCGGAACGCCACGATAGATCGAGTGCGCCTGTGCTAGCCGGCCTAAGGAAGCGTGCTACACACTAACAGCAAACACTGGCATCGGATCAAAGTCATTGTCTGTTGATGCCACCGAGACATCACAGAGCACCGAACTCACTAAAGGGGCCTTGTGGTGAGAGACCCGTTATAGCGTTCATTGTGATTGATGAGGGATCCGGGGGGATGGATGATCGGCCCAGGGTGGCTGTTATGATGCAGATGCAAGCACATGCAAGTATCCGGGCATGTCAAATTCAGGCATCCCCCTGGTTTGTCTTTGTTCCTCTCTGTTTGTCAACCCAAAGATCGAGCCAACTAGGGAGGCCGGGGGAAAATGTTACCTACTATCGATGCAGCCTGATGCATGGCGCTTGATCGCTTTGCTGGTGGCTTCAGCCCTGTGGGTTCCTTTCCTATAGGTTTAGCGTTGTTCGAACATATATTTGTCCACAACTCTGTATATATGTACCTTAAGTAAAAACTTTTTTGAGGTGACAGCGTCTTGTTTGCTTCCAATCTCACCGCAACGGTCAAATTATTCGATCGAACGCTTTGAAATAGTTCAATCCATTCTCAGATCAATTATACATTGTTTTCCTCGTTAAAGATACTGTATATTCCCATGTGTGGTGCTCCTGTGATGTAAGTGGGCCTCGTTCCTTTCTCTCTCTCTCTCTCTCTCTCTCTCTCTCTCTTCAAATGTGTCTTGGTGATATGAGCCTAGTCAAGTTTGACTAGCTCGATAGCACTCAAGAATTACTGGCCAGTTCGGAAAGGGACGTTGGCCATCACCAATATGAACGAGCACACCTTTCAAGTTGGATTCAGCGACGGATACCTCCCTTATGATAGGCTTTATACAGGACATATCTTGGACTTATTGATGAAAGCTATATCCTGACATTCCAGGTGGTATAATCATAGTATGAATGCTGATATAGCCCCTGCTGTTCCGAGAAAGGTAGATGATGACCTAGTAGAGAAATGCATAAAACATACTTCGCAGCTTCTGGCCAACCTGCGTCTGCCACCCTTTTTGGCTCTATACCTCTGCGTGACTTTGGCGCTTGGGCACCTGGCTGCTTGTATATAATAACTTAACAAGTAATAAATTAACAGCATTGTTTTTTTATTATAATTACATGTTACTTAGTACTTAGTTCAAAGGTTATAATGGTTTGATCCTTATCAAGACGTTTAGCAGGTACGCAACGCTTGCCCTTTCCTTGCACCCAGTTATACATACACAATAAAGTCAGTAAT